>OW818031.2:55741688-55932032 GCA_942486065.2 Calliphora vomitoria | reverse complement strand
CTGTATTTCTATACAGAATACTAGCCAGTAACTGGCTGTATTTCTATACAGAATACTAGCCAGTAACTGGCTGTATTTCTATACAGAATACTAGCCAGTAACTGGCTGTATTTCTATACAGAATACTAGCCAGTAACTGGCTGTATTTCTATACAGAATACTAGCCAGTAACTGGCTGTATTTCTATACAGAATACTAGCCAGTAACTGGCTGTATTTCTATACAGAATACTAGCCAGTAACTGGCTGTATTTCTATACAGAATACTAGCCAGTAACTGGCTGTATTTCTATACAGAATACTAGCCAGTAACTGGCTGTATTTCTATACAGAATACTAGCCAGTAACTGGCTGTATTTCTATACAGAATACTAGCCAGTAACTGGCTGTATTTCTATACAGAATACTAGCCAGTAACTGGCTGTATTTCTATACAGAATACTAGCCAGTAACTGGCTGTATTTCTATACAGAATACTAGCCAGTAACTGGCTGTATTTCTATACAGAATACTAGCCAGTAACTGGCTGTATTTCTATACAGAATACTAGCCAGTAACTGGCTTTATTTCTATACAGAAATCTAGCCAGTAACTGGCTGTATTTCTATACAGAATACTAGCCAGTAACTGGCTGTATTTCTATACAGAATACTAGCCAGTAACTGGCTGTATTTCTATACAGAATACTAGCCAGTAACTGGCTGTATTTCTATACAGAATACTAGCCAGTAACTGGCTGTATTTCTATACAGAATACTAGCCAGTAACTGGCTGTATTTCTATACAGAATACTAGCCAGTAACTGGCTGTATTTCTATACAGAATACTAGCCAGTAACTGGCTGTATTTCTATACAGAATACTAGCCAGTAACTGGCTGTATTTCTATACAGAATACTAGCCAGTAACTGGCTGTATTTCTATACAGAATACTAGCCAGTAACTGGCTGTATTTCTATACAGAATACTAGCCAGTAACTGGCTGTATTTCTATACAGAATACTAGCCAGTAACTGGCTGTATTTCTATACAGAATACTAGCCAGTAACTGGCTGTATTTCTATACAGAATACTAGCCAGTAACTGGCTGTATTTCTATACAGAATACTAGCCAGTAACTGGCTGTATTTCTATACAGAATACTAGCCAGTAACTGGCTGTATTTCTATACAGAATACTAGCCAGTAACTGGCTGTATTTCTATACAGAATACTAGCCAGTAACTGGCTGTATTTCTATACAGAATACTAGCCAGTAACTGGCTGTATTTCTATACAGAATACTAGCCAGTAACTGGCTGTATTTCTATACAGAATACTAGCCAGTAACTGGCTGTATTTCTATACAGAATACTAGCCAGTAACTGGCTGTATTTCTATACAGAATACTAGCCAGTAACTGGCTGTATTTCTATACAGAATACTAGCCAGTAACTGGCTGTATTTCTATACAGAATACTAGCCAGTAACTGGCTGTATTTCTATACAGAATACTAGCCAGTAACTGGCTGTATTTCTATACAGAATACTAGCCAGTAACTGGCTGTATTGCTATACAGAATACTAGCCAGTAACTGGCTGTATTTCTATACAGAATACTAGCCAGTAACTGGCTGTATTTCTATACAGAATACTAGCCAGTAACTGGCTGTATTTCTATACAGAATACTAGCCAGTAACTGGCTGTATTTCTATACAGAATACTAGCCAGTAACTGGCTGTATTTCTATACAGAATACTAGCCAGTAACTGGCTGTATTTCTATACAGAATACTAGCCAGTAACTGGCTGTATTTCTATACAGAATACTAGCCAGTAACTGGCTGTATTTCTATACAGAATACTAGCCAGTAACTGGCTGTATTTCTATACAGAATACTAGCCAGTAACTGGCTGTATTTCTATACAGAATACTAGCCACTAACTGGCTGTATTTCTATACAGAATACTAGCCAGTAACTGGCTGTATTTCTATACAGAATACTAGCCAGTAACTGGCTGTATTTCTATACAGAATACTAGCCAGTAACTGGCTGTATTTCTATACAGAAATCTAGCCAGTAACTGGCTGTATTTCTATACAGAAATCTAGCCAGTAACTGGCTGTATTTCTATACAGAAATCTAGCCAGTAACTGGCTGTATTTCTATACAGAAATCTAGCCAGTAACTGGCTGTATTTCTATACAGAAATCTAGCCAGTAACTGGCTGTATTTCTATACAGAATACTAGCCAGTAACTGGCTGTATTTCCATATAGAATACTAGCCAGTAACTGGCTGTATTTCTATACAGAATACTAGCCAGTAACTGGCTGTATTTCTATACAGAATACTAGCCAGTAACTGGCTGTATTTCTATACAGAATACTAGCCAGTAACTGGCTGTATTTCTATACAGAATACTAGCCAGTAACTGGCTGTATTTCTATACAGAATACTAGCCAGTAACTGGCTGTATTTCTATACAGAATACTAGCCAGTAACTGGCTGTATTTCTATACAGAATACTAGCCAGTAACTGGCTGTATTTCTATACAGAATACTAGCCAGTAACTGGCTGTATTTCTATACAGAATACTAGCCAGTAACTGGCTGTATTTCTATACAGAATACTAGCCGGTAACTGGCTGTATTTCCATACAGAATACTAGCCAGTAACTGGCTGTATTTCTATACAGAATACTAGCCAGTAACTGGCTGTATTTCTATACAGAAATCTAGCCAGTAACTGGCTGTATTTCTATACAGAAATCTAGCCAGTAACCGGCTGTATTTCTATACAGAAATCTAGCCAGTAACCGGCTGTATTTCTATACAGAAATCTAGCCAGTAACCGGCTGTATTTCTATACAGAAATCTAGCCAGTAACCGGCTGTATTTCTATACAGAAATCTAGCCAGTAACCGGCTGTATTTCTATACAGAAATCTAGCCAGTAACCGGCTGTATTTCTATACAGAAATCTAGCCAGTAACCGGCTGTATTTCTATACAGAAATCTAGCCAGTAACCGGCTGTATTTCTATACAGAAATCTAGCCAGTAACCGGCTGTATTTCTATACAGAAATCTAGCCAGTAACCGGCTGTATTTCTATACAGAAATCTAGCCAGTAACCGGCTGTATTTCTATACAGAAATCTAGCCAGTAACCGGCTGTATTTCTATACAGAAATCTAGCCAGTAACCGGCTGTATTTCTATACAGAAATCTAGCCAGTAACCGGCTGTATTTCTATACAGAAATCTAGCCAGTAACCGGCTGTATTTCTATACAGAATACTAGCCAGTAACTGGCTTTATTTCTATACAGAATACTAGCCAGTAACTGGCTGTATTTCTATACAGAATACTAGCCAGTAACTGGCTGTATTTCTATACAGAATACTAGCCAGTAACTGGCTGTATTTCTATACAGAATACTAGCCAGTAACTGGCTGTATTTCTATACAGAATACTAGCCAGTAACTGGCTGTATTTCTATACAGAATACTAGCCAGTAACTGGCTGTATTTCTATACAGAATACTAGCCAGTAACTGGCTGTATTTCTATACAGAATACTAGCCAGTAACTGGCTGTATTTCTATACAGAATACTAGCCAGTAACTGGCTGTATTTCTATACAGAATACTAGCCAGTAACTGGCTGTATTTCTATACAGAATACTAGCCAGTAACTGGCTGTATTTCTATACAGAATACTAGCCAGTAACTGGCTGTATTTCTATACAGAATACTAGCCAGTAACTGGCTGTATTTCTATACAGAATACTAGCCAGTAACTGGCTGTATTTCTATACAGAATACTAGCCAGTAACTGGCTGTATTTCTATACAGAATACTAGCCAGTAACTGGCTGTATTTCTATACAGAATACTAGCCAGTAACTGGCTGTATTTCTATACAGAATACTAGCCAGTAACTGGCTGTATTTCTATACAGAATACTAGCCAGTAACTGGCTGTATTTCTATACAGAATACTAGCCAGTAACTGGCTGTATTTCTATACAGAATACTAGCCAGTAACTGGCTGTATTTCTATACAGAATACTAGCCAGTAACTGGCTGTATTTCTATACAGAATACTAGCCAGTAACTGGCTGTATTTCTATACAGAATACTAGCCAGTAACTGGCTGTATTTCTATACAGAATACTAGCCAGTAACTGGCTGTATTTCTATACAGAATACTAGCCAGTAACTGGCTGTATTTCTATACAGAATACTAGCCAGTAACTGGCTGTATTTCTATACAGAATACTAGCCAGTAACTGGCTGTATTTCTATACAGAATACTAGCCAGTAACTGGCTGTATTTCTATACAGAATACTAGCCAGTAACTGGCTGTATTTCTATACAGAATACTAGCCAGTAACTGGCTGTATTTCTATACAGAATACTAGCCAGTAACTGGCTGTATTTCTATACAGAATACTAGCCAGTAACTGGCTGTATTTCTATACAGAATACTAGCCAGTAACTGGCTGTATTTCTATACAGAATACTAGCCAGTAACTGGCTGTATTTCTATACAGAATACTAGCCAGTAACTGGCTGTATTTCTATACAGAATACTAGCCAGTAACTGGCTGTATTTCTATACAGAATACTAGCCAGTAACTGGCTGTATTTCTATACAGAATACTAGCCAGTAACTGGCTGTATTTCTATACAGAATACTAGCCAGTAACTGGCTGTATTTCTATACAGAATACTAGCCGGTAACTGGCTGTATTTCTATACAGAATACTAGCCGGTAACTGGCTGTATTTCTATACAGAATACTAGCCGGTAACTGGCTGTATTTCTATACAGAATACTAGCCGGTAACTGGCTGTATTTCTATACAGAATACTAGCCGGTAACTGGCTGTATTTCTATACAGAATACTAGCCAGTAACTGGCTGTATTTCTATACAGAATACTAGCCAGTAACTGGCTGTATTTCTATACAGAATACTAGCCAGTAACTGGCCTGTATTTCTATACAGAATACTAGCCAGTAACTGGCTGTATTTCTATACAGAATACTAGCCAGTAACTGGCTGTATTTCTATACAGAATACTAGCCAGTAACTGGCTGTATTTCTATACAGAATACTAGCCAGTAACTGGCTGTATTTCTATACAGAATACTAGCCAGTAACTGGCTGTATTTCTATACAGAATACTAGCCAGTAACTGGCTGTATTTCTATACAGAATACTAGCCAGTAACTGGCTGTATTTCTATACAGAATACTAGCCAGTAACTGGCTGTATTTCTATACAGAATACTAGCCAGTAACTGGCGGTATTTCTATACAGAATACTAGCCAGTAACTGGCTGTATTTCTATACAGAATACTAGCCAGTAACTGGCTGTATTTCTATACAGAATACTAGCCAGTAACTGGCTGTATTTCTATACAGAATACTAGCCAGTAACTGGCTGTATTTCTATACAGAATACTAGCCAGTAACTGGCTGTATTTCTATACAGAATACTAGCCAGTAACTGGCTGTATTTCTATACAGAATACTAGCCAGTAACTGGCTGTATTTCTATACAGAATACTAGCCAGTAACTGGCTGTATTTCTATACAGAATACTAGCCAGTAACTGGCTGTATTTCTATACAGAATACTAGCCAGTAACTGGCTGTATTTCTATACAGAATACTAGCCAGTAACTGGCTGTATTTCTATACAGAATACTAGCCAGTAACTGGCTGTATTTCTATACAGAATACTAGTAAACTGGCTGTATTTCTATACAGAATACTAGCCAGTAAACTGGCTGTATTTCTATACAGAATACTAGCCAGTAACTGGGCTGTATTTCTATACAGAATACTAGCCAGTAACTGGCTGTATTTCTATACAGAATACTAGCCAGTAACTGGCTGTATTTCTATACAGAATACTAGCCAGTAACTGGCTGTATTTCTATACAGAATACTAGCCAGTAACTGGCTGTATTTCTATACAGAATACTAGCCAGTAACTGGCTGTATTTCTATACAGAATACTAGCCAGTAACTGGCTGTATTTCTATACAGAATACTAGCCAGTAACTGGCTGTATTTCTATACAGAATACTAGCCAGTAACTGGCTGTATTTCTATACAGAATACTAGCCAGTAACTGGCTGTATTTCTATACAGAATACTAGCCAGTAACTGGCTGTATTTCTATACAGAATACTAGCCAGTAACTGGCTGTATTTCTATACAGAATACTAGCCAGTAACTGGCTGTATTTCTATACAGAATACTAGCCAGTAACTGGCTGTATTTCTATACAGAATACTAGCCAGTAACTGGCTGTATTTCTATACAGAATACTAGCCAGTAACTGGCTGTATTTCTATACAGAATACTAGCCAGTAACTGGCTGTATTTCTATACAGAATACTAGCCAGTAACTGGCTGTATTTCTATACAGAATACTAGCCAGTAACTGGCTGTATTTCTATACAGAATACTAGCCAGTAACTGGCTGTATTTCTATACAGAATACTAGCCAGTAACTGGCTGTATTTCTATACAGAATACTAGCCAGTAACTGGCTGTATTTCTATACAGAATACTAGCCAGTTAACTGGCTGTATTTCTATACAGAATACTAGCCAGTAACTGGCTGTATTTCTATACAGAATACTAGCCAGTAACTGGCTGTATTTCTATACAGAATACTAGCCAGTAACTGGCTGTATTTCTATACAGAATACTAGCCAGTAACTGGCTGTATTTCTATACAGAATACTAGCCAGTAACTGGCTGTATTTCTATACAGAATACTAGCCAGTAACTGGCTGTATTTCTATACAGAATACTAGCCAGTAACTGGCTGTATTTCTATACAGAATACTAGCCAGTAACTGGCTGTATTTCTATACAGAATACTAGCCAGTAACTGGCTGTATTTCTATACAGAATACTAGCCAGTAACTGGCTGTATTTCTATACAGAATACTAGCCAGTAACTGGCTGTATTTCTATACAGAATACTAGCCAGTAACTGGCTGTATTTCTATACAGAATACTAGCCAGTAACTGGCTGTATTTCTATACAGAATACTAGCCAGTAACTGGCTGTATTTCTATACAGAATACTAGCCAGTAACTGGCTGTATTTCTATACAGAATACTAGCCAGTAACTGGCTGTATTTCTATACAGAATACTAGCCAGTAACTGGCTGTATTTCTATACAGAATACTAGCCAGTAACTGGCTGTATTTCTATACAGAATACTAGCCAGTAACTGGCTGTATTTCTATACAGAATACTAGCCAGTAACTGGCTGTATTTCTATACAGAATACTAGCCAGTAACTGGCTGTATTTCTATACAGAATACTAGCCAGTAACTGGCTGTATTTCTATACAGAATACTAGCCAGTAACTGGCTGTATTTCTATACAGAATACTAGCCAGTAACTGGCTGTATTTCTATACAGAATACTAGCCAGTAACTGGCTGTATTTCTATACAGAATACTAGCCAGTAACTGGCTGTATTTCTATACAGAATACTAGCCAGTAACTGGCGGTATTTCTATACAGAATACTAGCCAGTAACTGGCTGTATTTCTATACAGAATACTAGCCAGTAACTGGCTGTATTTCTATACAGAATACTAGCCAGTAACTGGCTGTATTTCTATACAGAATACTAGCCAGTAACTGGCTGTATTTCTATACAGAATACTAGCCAGTAACTGGCTGTATTTCTATACAGAATACTAGCCAGTAACTGGCTGTATTTCTATACAGAATACTAGCCAGTAACTGGCGGTATTTCTATACAGAATACTAGCCAGTAACTGGCTGTATTTCTATACAGAATACTAGCCAGTAACTGGCTGTATTTCTATACAGAATACTAGCCAGTAACTGGCTGTATTTCTATACAGAATACTAGCCAGTAACTGGCTGTATTTCTATACAGAATACTAGCCAGTAACTGGCTGTATTTCTATACAGAATACTAGCCAGTAACTGGCTGTATTTCTATACAGAATACTAGCCAGTAACTGGCTGTATTTCTATACAGAATACTAGCCAGTAACTGGCTGTATTTCTATACAGAATACTAGCCAGTAACTGGCTGTATTTCTATACAGAATACTAGCCAGTAACTGGCTGTATTTCTATACAGAATACTAGCCAGTAACTGGCTGTATTTCTATACAGAATACTAGCCAGTAACTGGCTGTATTTCTATACAGAATACTAGCCAGTAACTGGGTGTATTTCTATACAGAATACTAGCCAGTAACTGGCTGTATTTCTATACAGAATACTATCCAGTAACTGGCTGTATTTCTATACAGAATACTAGCCAGTAACTGGCTGTATTTCTATACAGAATACTAGCCAGTAACTGGCGGTATTTCTATACAGAATACTAGCCAGTAACTGGCTGTATTTCTATACAGAATACTAGCCAGTAACTGGCTGTATTTCTATACAGAATACTAGCCAGTAACTGGCTGTATTTCTATACAGAATACTAGCCAGTAACTGGCTGTATTTCTATACAGAATACTAGCCAGTAACTGGCTGTATTTCTATACAGAATACTAGCCAGTAACTGGCTGTATTTCTATACAGAATACTAGCCAGTAACTGGCTGTATTTCTATACAGAATACTAGCCAGTAACTGGCTGTATTTCTATACAGAATACTAGCCAGTAACTGGCTGTATTTCTATACAGAATACTAGGCAGTAACTGGCTGTATTTCTATACAGAATACTAGCCAGTAACTGGGTGTATTTCTATACAGAATACTAGCCAGTAACTGGCTGTATTTCTATACAGAATACTAGCCAGTAACTGGCTGTATTTCTATACAGAATACTAGCCAGTAACTGGGTGTATTTCTATACAGAATACTAGCCAGTAACTGGGTGTATTTCTATACAGAATACTAGCCAGTAACTGGCTGTATTTCTATACAGAATACAGAATACTGGCTAGTATTCTGTATAGAATACTATACAGAAATCTAGCCAGTAACTGGCTGTATTTCTATACAGAAATCTAGCTAGTAACTGGCTGTATTTCTATACAGAAATCTAGCCAGTAACTGGCTGTATTTCTATACAGAAATCTAGCCAGTAACTGGCTGTATTTCTATACAGAAATCTAGCCAGTAACTGGCTGTATTTCTATACAGAAATCTAGCCAGTTAACTGGCTGTATTTCTATACAGAAATCTAGCCAGTAACTGGCTGTATTTCTATACAGAAATCTAGCCAGTAACTGGCTGTATTTCTATACAGAAATCTAGCCAGTAACTGGCTGTATTTCTATACAGAAATCTAGCCAGTAACTGGCTGTATTTCTATACAGAAATCTAGCCAGTAACTGGCTGTATTTCTATACAGAAATCTAGCCAGTAACTGGCTGTATTTCTATACAGAAATCTAGCCAGTAACTGGCTGTATTTCTATACAGAAATCTAGCCAGTAACTGGCTGTATTTCTATACAGAAATCTAGCCAGTAACTGGCTGTATTTCTATACAGAAATCTAGCCAGTAACTGGCTGTATTTCTATACAGAAATCTAGCCAGTAACTGGCTGTATTTCTATACAGAAATCTAGCCAGTAACTGGCTGTATTTCTATACAGAAATCTGGCCAGTAACTGGCTGTATTCTATACAGAAATCTAGCCAGTAACTGGCTGTATTTCTATACAGAAATCTAGCCAGTAACTGGCTGTATTTCTATACAGAAATCTAGCCAGTAACTGGCTGTATTTCTATACAGAAATCTAGCCAGTAACTGGCTGTAATTTCTATACAGAAATCTAGCCAGTAACTGGCTGTATTTCTATACAGAAATCTAGCCAGTAACTGGCTGTATTTCTATACTATCTAGCCAGTAACTGGCTGTATTTCTATACAGAAATCTAGCCAGTAACTGGCTGTATTTCTATACAGAAATCTAGCCAGTAACTGGCTGTATTTCTATACAGAAATCTAGCCAGTAACTGGCTGTATTTCTATACAGAAATCTAGCCAGTAACTGGCTGTATTTCTATACAGAAATCTAGCCAGTAACTGGCTGTATTTCTATACAGAAATCTAGCCAGCCAGTAACTGGCTGTATTTCTATGCAGAAATCTAACCAGCCAGTAACTGGCTGTATTTCTATGCAGAAATCTAGCCAGCCAGTAACTGGCTGTATTTCTATGCAGAAATGTAGCCAGCCAGTAACTGGCTGTATTTCTATACAGAAATCTAGTCAGCCAGTAACTGGCTGTATTTCTATACAGAAATCTAGCCAGCCAGTAACTGGCTGTATTTCTATACAGAAATCTAGCCAGCCAGTAACTGGCTGTATTTCTATACAGAAATCTAGCCAGCCAGTAACTGGCTGTTTTTCTATACAGAAATCTAGCCAGCCAGTAACTGGCTGTATTTCTATACAGAAATCTAGCCAGCCAGTAACTGGCTGTATTTCTATACAGAAATCTAGCCAGCCAGTAACTGGCTGTATTTCTATACAGAAATCTAGCCAGCCAGTAACTGGCTGTATTTCTATACAGAAATCTAGCCAGCCAGTAACTGGCTGTATTTCTATACAGAAATCTAGCCAGCCAGTAACTGGCTGTTTTTCTATACAGAAATCTAGCCAGCCAGTAACTGGCTGTATTTCTATACAGAAATCTAGCCAGCCAGTAACTGGCTGTATTTCTATACAGAAATCTAGCCAGCCAGTAACTGGCTGTATTTCTATACAGAAATCTAGCCAGCCAGTAACTGGCTGTATTTCTATACAGAAATCTAGCCAGCCAGTAACTGGCTGTATTTCTATACAGAAATCTAGCCAGCCAGTAACTGGCTGTATTTCTATACAGAAATCTAGCCAGCCAGTAACTGGCTGTATTTCTATACAGAAATCTAGCCAGCCAGTAACTGGCTGTATTGTCTCGTCTATGGACGAGACTAGATAAGAGATTCGAGAGGAGACTATAGACGATACTATAGACGAGACTGTAGACGAGACTATAGACGAGACTGTAGACGATACTATGTAGGAGACTATAATGAGACTATAGACGAGACTATAGACGAGACTATAGACGAGATTATAGACGAGACTATAGATGAGGCTATAGACGAGACTAGATAAGAGATTATTGTCTATAGTCTGGTCTTAAGTCTTGTATCTATTCTCATCTCAAGTCTCTTAACTAGTCTCATGTATAGTCTCGTGTATAGTATCGTCTCGAGAAACTGGCAGATTTGCAAACGCTCTGTTCATTTTTACCCCAGCAACATATCTTTTTACATAATTCTTCATGTCTGTGCGAATATAAGCACGAAGTGTATAAATGATATTTGTTCATCTCATAAATATTTGCGTTAATTTCCATTTGTGGTGTGGTAGAATGAGAAAAAAAAATAAAATCATACTGATAGAAATTGTGCCAATACTTAAACTATTTTTTTATGAGTATTTTCAATTAATGAAAATCATAAAAGCATATTTACTCATACTTTATTGTCATGCAACTGGACACATTGCTGCAACAACTGCAGCAGCAACAACAACAATAAAGCGAACAGACAAACGAGTGTAGCAGACCAACAACATCAATTGAAGGAAATTGCAGTATTGCATGTGACAATAATTAAGTGAATTGAGAGCAATCAAGAGTTTGTCAAGTGAAAGCCAGAGCACTACGATTCTTTTTTTTTTTTTTAATTTGGAATTTTTAAAATTTTTTTTTTTCTTGTAAGTAAATGTAAATCGTAAATTATTTATTTGAATATGGAAAAAAAGAAACTTGAAAATGCCATAATAAATTTAAGTTTTAAGTGAGTTTGTCTGTTGTGTGATTAACGGAAATATTTGGCCAACAAACATAAGATTCTCGTTTAATGTGGGTTGGTATTATGTGGGTTTTTACTTATTATTTTTATGGGTTTTGTGTAAAATGTTTCATGATTGCAATTTCTTTTTATTGTATTTCAAGTTGAATAAAAAATGGAGTGTTTATAGGAAATATTATACAATTCAGCGAAGAGAGCTTACAAAGAAGCGAAAAGGAATTAGAATTTGTAATACTGATGTTGCAAAAAGCATCATAAACACCAATAAATTCTACAAAAGTTGATTCTAGGATGAATGGTCTTATTTTTTAATTATATTCATTAAATACTCTGATTTCAAAAATACAGTGATTTCAAAACATCCTGCATTTTTGAGTCATTATTTTTAAGTCAATATTTATAACCCAGATCATAAGATGATATTAACATTAATACTGGAACCCAAATTACCCAAACAACATGATGACAATTTTGACATCAATTGCACAATATGTATAATTTGCAATTGTTCGTTTTTAAAAATTCATAACGTTTAGAAGTTAATATGACAAAATATAGTGATTTTAGGCTTGTTCAATATTTAGGCTTATTTGAATTCAAAAGCACTAAAAGATTAATTTGATTAAAAACATTTCAACGAAATCTGTATTAGCCCAAATATTAATGAATTTAAACCGTAGCATTTCTTATACATACAATATTACAGCACTCCTTGTAGTGAAAGTTATATGTTTACTTATAAATTAAGATATTAATTATTTAATTTCTGATGTTAAAATCTTAAAAATTTTAACAATAATTAATTTTATTCTAAATGAATACACAATTAAATACATGATATTAATTTTTCAGAAAGAACCGCTCAAAAAATCTAAAAACTCAATTTAATATCGAAATGTTGAAATGTCAATACTAAGGAAACAATAAAAACACAATAATAATGGCACTGAACATCATTAATAAAATAAATACATACCACATTTAAAAACAAAATAAATGAATGGTAGGTATTTGAAAACATTCATATGAACTCGTCGTTTAACACAAACTATACATCAAAAACTACAACCTCCTTAATTAAGATGATTAATTAATTTCCCACCAGCCACAAAAAGAAAAAAAAAATTCTACAAATTTAAAGACCCATTAAATCAATGAAAAGGTGCGGTCATGTTTTGTAAATTTAATATTAAATATATTTTTTTGATTTCTTTGAAAATAACCTTAATAAAACTCTTCAAAATAAACATATTTAGTTGTTGTTTTTTTGTATACAAACATGATTAATTCTTTTATTTCTGCTGTTTTAGGGGTTTTAGTTTTTTTTTTTTTTGTTTTATATTTTTGTAGACCAAATCTAACAAGAATTATGTCGCGCACAGTAGGATTTATGTTATTAACACTACAACATTGAAGTGCTCGAAATTTAGAAAATTTATGATGGTCTATGAGTTAAATGGACTCTCCTCTTTATTATTGTTGGAGTCTATAAATTTTACCAAAAAAAATACTTAAAAACAAGTAAGAAAGTATAGTTGGCGAAACCGGACCATAACTACCCTACACTGAATATTTTTTTTACGTCAGTGATTTTCGAAAGTGGGCCTTACACATGGTAGCTATGACCATATAAGGCCCACATATTTATAAGGACCGATCGTCATCATATAGAATTTTTCGATCTCACTCCTTAGCTACCTAACTGGTAACTTGATCAGCTACATAATTAGGTATTTAAACATGTACGAGTGCTAATAGTAAGCTAAAAAGACATATCATAGGCAGTCCGCTAAACGATAGCTTGTAAATAAAACTTTCTTCGACAACTCTCCAATTGATTGCTTCTGGTGGGTAAAATAACCACTTTCTAAAGTGCTAAGGTTACTAAGAGACACTAAAGCATCTAAATTTGTTCTACATTTTTCTTTTTTTCTTCTTTTTTATATGAAAACTTCATGCTATGTTACATGGGATATCAGTATTCCTAAGCAACAATATCTGTATGAGAATTATATCAACATAATTTGTATAAAACTAGTTTGAATGAATTACTCACAAAACTTTTAAAGTGACTACACTCCAGATTACTTAGAGACAATTAAGTGAAAATTGTATAAAGTAACCAATTGTCCTCTATCTGCACTACAAAGAGCACATACGTGTCAAATGACCAAAATATATAAATTGGAGCCAAGTTATAACACATTTGTGACGATTACTGTCTATAAGGGATACATTGACTTCTTGTTTAACTGCTGGGTTATTACATCTTTCACGATGAGTGATAAGGGTATATGTGTGTAGAAGTGTGCGGCCACAAATAATAAATATATTCTGGATCGTTATAGATAGCGGGGTCGATATACCAACGTCTGTCTGTACGTCGTATGTTAAAAACAAATTTCCAAACTTACACAATTCTTATACTTAGTAACTCTTTCAGTCACAGTTTTATTTGTATAAGTCTATAATCAAATATAGCTGTGTAGGAGACATTATTTAATTATTTTATATCATTTAATATACCTCAACCTTCTGTGTAATCAAACGGCTCTTCCAATCGAAAATTTGTTCACCATTTTGGTTCCACCACAGCAGTTTGGGTAAATAAGTCACTAACAGATGTATTAGCCAATTTTCAATTTAATTTTCATTGAGTACACGCGGCATCCTTACAAAATCACATAATACTAAGTATGTAGAGAAACACATTATATAAAACCTATTTCAGTTACAGTGGTTAGTAATTTAACCACTTTATTACTTTCGCTGTTTATCAAAGAGTATAGTATAAAATATTACTTTGTTAGCACAAGCCAACCAAACAAACACTAAATACCAACGTAACACTGAATTTGATGAACAATAAACACTCTGACCCTCTTTTATTGAATGTATGAAAACCCCTTAGAAAAACTGCGGTTTACAATATTTTCAAATTAATGTATTAAACAAACTGACGGCAAAGTTTTGCAAAAAATTAAATGATGATTTTAAAAAAATTTAATTGTTTAGCAAAATGCAAATAGATGTCACTAACGATTGTTTAAAGACTCTAGAAAATATGGTTAGAAAAGTAGCCACTAAACCGGAAAGAGTTAATATATCGGTCATAGTCTAGGTTCGGTCGCAATATAAATTCGGGATTATCGCACCAAAAATGACTGCTATAGAAACAAAAAACCTTAACTACATAGAATTTTGATATATTTTTGATCTATAGATAGATATTTAAAAGGCCTTTCCAACAGCGAATATAAATAGATTTTAACAGGTATTATAACATGTGACGAATCAGTTGCATTCGGCACAAGTTCTCTGTGATGGTCTGGTCAGATTTCAGCAGCTCATAACCTATTGGATCCTTTTACTCCTACCAAATGCAGGAATCTTGTATATTCCGCTTTGGCTCATAATATATATAACCCTGCTGTTCGCAAACGTTTTGAAATGGCTGTTTAAGTAGCGCCGAATGATTTTGCAAGCTCTTGTAATGGCTCTAATTCTTGGTCAGCAAACTGTTTTGGCTGGCCTAAGCGATCTTTGTCTTCCGTGTCAAATTCACCACTTATGAACCACTTCCGAACCACTTTTGAACTTTATCTTAAAGTAAACTTTGGTGATAGGTATATAAGATTCGCTTGTTTTTATGAGATTTATGTTCGTTCAGGAGATTTTCGAAAGTGGGCCTTATAAGGGAGGTATGACCAATTATGGACCGATCGTCATAGAATTTGGTGTTGTGATTTCTTTAGATATGAAAATCATTTGTGTTAAATTTTATGTGGATACCTATATTTTTAATAGATTTATGCTCGTAAATCTGATTTTTGGAAGTAGGCCTTATATGGGAGCTATGACCAATTATGAACCGATCGAATTGAAATTAAGTCACGTGATTTATTTCTATAAGATTCTTATTTGAGTTGAATATGTATGGGGGCTGGGAGAATTAATGGACCGATTTCAATCAGTTTCAATTGGCTTCGACCATCATTAACTTGACTCTGAAAGTGATTCAGAGTTGATTGGTATACTTTAAGGTGGGTTTTGGATCAATAATTTTATGCATTTCAAGCATCAGCACAAACGCAATACACCCTCCCCATGATGGTGGTGTAGGGTATAAAAAGATGCTAATTTTTTCTAAATGATTAATAGTTAAATGACTGAAATTTATATAAATTGAAGAAATGTGAAGAAAAGAACTAAAAAAAATCTTTATTTAAGTTGTAATAAATAGTAAATGATGTTTTTGAAATTAGTGTGAACATGATGTTTTTTTACATTATTTTTTTTTTAATTAAAAACAATTTTCTTTAACAAGGTTTTTGTAAATGATGTTTTTATATCTCATTCGTTTAAGGCAATAATGTTTGTTTTTGTTTAAAAATATGTGTAATGATAGCAGGTTTTTACACTAGCTACAAAATATTAGGTAAAAACTAACAATTAGGAAAAGCGAAGCAGCAATTTCTCTATAAAATCATGGCTAGTGTAAACGTTATAAATTAATTTTCTAGTTACGCATCTATTACAAACGTTTGTGTATTTAAGAAACATACAAAGGAGAGAAAAAAACACACAGCAACAACTAGTTCAAGTAAAATTGTAATAAAAAGTATTTTGTCGGCTTGTAGCTTTGAGTTTCAAAAAGCTTAATTAAGCTACCGAAACAAACAAGATACAACAAACAAAATAGTTGGCCGGCCGATTGTTGGCTTGTAGTAAAGTTTAGTATGAAAGGCACTCTAAAATAAACCTTAATTGGATGAAAATCGTTGAAATATTTTAAATAATTTGAAATCTTAGTTTTGTTTAAACAGCAACAAACCACCAACAGCAGCAGCAGACAAATGGACAAAAGCACAAAAAAAGATTTACGCAAACCAAGATCATTGTGTAGAGTATCCTTTTATTAAGCTTGAGAATTTTTATTTCTTCTTTTAAGCAAACAGCCACCATATACAAACAACCTTTCAAGACTCGAAAATAATATTGAAAAAAATGGTTAAAGTTGTGCTTAAAGACATACAGACAAACAAAGGCTGGGACAGTCAACAACACCAAAGAACTTTTTACTTTAAGCTCATGTTTGATCCCAGATGAAACCAACCAGTCACAGCAACCAACAGTAGAAATACTCTGCACAAAGCGACACACACTCACATTTTTGAAAATCCAACACGTGTTGTTTGATTCAGAGAACCCTTTCGATTTTTGCGTTAATCAAAATTCCAATCATCATACCTGAAAATCATTGATTGGTGTTTGTTCTACATAAAATCAATTTTGCGTTTGCCATGTTACACAATGTTGTTGTCACATTTTTCCGCAAATAGTTTTTCTTTCAGCGAATATTTTACACTTGAAAGGAACAAAAAACTAAATGAATGGTGTAAGGTTTTTTTATACCCACGAATTCATTGTTGGTTAAATGTTGACAAAGTTAAGAGGTCAAATAGTGGACATTGCAAATATGTTCATTTAAAGTGAGTAGTGGAAAAGGGATTTAATTTAAAATGTTTTTAATATATTGAGGTACTTATTAGCGATATCTATAAATATGGATATATATCATTAGATATCCATATTGTCTATATTAATGACATAGTAATCCGATACAGATACAAAAAATATGTAAAAAATCGATGTAGTCGTGGCTTTTTACTTATATATCTTTGTATCAGTTATTTGTGGGCCGATGTTCTCGATTCTAAATATCAACCGAACCGGCACTATAGCGGATAGATGAATGAATCATGTATAATTTAAGGACTGAGATCGAACAATTCTTAACATACATATATGTTAATAAAAATGAAACCACAACTTACAGTTTAGCTTTTTTTTATGATTGAAATTATTATTACAATTTACAAAAAAAAAAATATTTTTATGGTTTTAATTTTATGAAATTTTAAACCTTTTTCGGAAACCCTTTCATTATGGTTTTTATAGTGATTTCTGTCACTTTGTTCGAACAGGTTTTCCATCTCCGTTTAAAATCTACCACACTTTTGGTCACCTTTTTTATGCTCTTCAATTCTCTTTTAACAAGAGCCTAATATCTATCCACTGGACTCAGCTCCAGACATTTTTGAGGAATTGCCTCTCTTGGTACAAATACCACATTATTGTTCTTTCACCACTCAAGACCTTTCTTACCATAGTGACAGGGTTCCAAATCAGGCCAAAAATAAATGGACACACTAAGAAGTCTTATGAATAGAAACATCCTTTTTTGTAAACACTCCTTGATGTAAATTTCGGTATTTATAGAGCCCTTTGTAACAAATGTTTGGCTTTTTTGCCGCACTGCATATTGCTTGCCAACTTTTTTGGAAATTTTGTCTGCTTTTGGGTCCTAAACTTTTCTTCAACATTCTCTCGAGCATCAGCAACTTCAAAATTTTGACCCGTAAGCTGCGAAAAATCTGCCAGAACCAAATAGTCCGAGCACTGAGCTAACCGGGCTGCTTTCCTACCGGATGTGTGTTGTGAGCTCTTTTGAAAATAATAGGTAGCATTTGTTGGCTTTAGAAACATAATGTGGACCATTCCTTCTACCTGAATCAGGTTTTCTATCGATGAACAAGTTCTTTCTTTTCGATCTCAGTCCTTAAATACTTAATATTTTACACAATGGACATTCTGGATGATTATCTCTCGCGGTCCGACTTGACACCGATACACTTTTGGATTCATGCGAATAAGCCGCAATCGGCAGATGATCTCAAACTAGGGTTTTTATCCCGGAAAAATTCTGTTTGTTCACTACCCGATTCCTGGGATTTTTTGTTGGAAATTTTCTTTAGATACCAAAGAATATATTTAACCCTATTAAGATACTTCAGTCATGTTTCGATTATAAATCAGGAAAAATCTGCCTATAAGTGGCATTATAAGAAAAATTGCACCAAAATGTGGCAGATCTTTAGAGTGAGTGTGTTTTGCAGATATTGTATAATAATGAAAATTCAAAATCATCTTGCTTTGTCCATCATTGTGTTTCTGAAATGTTATTTGTGAAAAACGAATATATAAGTACGAACGTGTTTTTCTTTCAAAATAACTACAACCCACTCTCCAAAACACTTAAAGTGTGAAATTCTTTTTGACAAAATTTTAATACCAACATCAAACAAATATCAAAAAATCATAAAAACCCAAACGTTTTATGATTTTAAAACGTTTTGGTTTTCTTTAATTCACTCAATGCCATTTAACATCCATTTAGTCATGCAGTCGATACGAGTGAAATTAATGGCCTCATAAATAAGAATAAAATTTAAGGAATCAAAAAAAAACAAAAAAATCACTAAAGACGACAGACAGAAAAAAGCATTAATGCATCTCAATAATGATGAGTTTTAATCATTTCTTGACGTTTCTGGCAGAAGTGGCAGTGGCATCGTCAGCATTTCTTTAAGAAAAAAACCCCAACATTCATTTTTAAGAGCAGCTAATAAAGCAAATCAATATCTTTGTCATGTTGTCTTTCTTGTGAAAAGGATTTTAAGCTTTTATGATTAAAGAAATATAAAAACTTTTCTCGTAAGTCTTCAGTTTGCGTTTTAGGCAAATGAATACAAACAACAAAAAAAAAATACATACATTCAACGAACAAAATATAAATACCCATTTAAGACGAAATTTAAGTTTCATGTTTCGCAAAACATTTAAGAAGTTTTCAAATTTGTTTGGCAGTTTTTTTTTTTTTTTTTCTTAATTTTAGGTATTTTTGTTTGTCTGTTTTAATCCAACAATTTATTGACATTGAATTTATAATTTGCAAAAAACATTGAGAAACATTTGCCAAATTATTATACATACGGGTTCATTATGGGTTTTGTATGCAAATCATAATTATCATTAGTTTAGAATTTCTTTCTACTCATGAATATTCAAAAGATACGGGCAAAAGACATACACAAATATCTATTACTTTATGAATTTGAATATTTCTCAAATTACAATAATGCTCCAGCTCAAGTTTAAGTCGTTCTGTTCATGTTTGCTTATGTTTTCTTCTAGGGGGGAATATTTCGATTATTTTTTTTTGTTTAGAAAAGTAATTTTAATCCCAAAAACCCGACTTTTTAATACTTTATTTTAATAATTTTACATAATTTCCAGTTATAAAATATTTGTATCTAAATTTATATGGTTTATGGTAAAGATATATTTCTCACCAAATAAGGGTATTTGTCATAAGTCTGTTCTACTGTCCACATTCTATTACCATGATCGAAACTGTTTAGTTTGAACTATTTCTAAAAAAGGTCGGTTTTGTCCAAGTCTAAACTAATGTAATTTAAAAAAAAAAATCTTAATTTTGAACAGGAAGGTCTCTTTCGTTGAGTGATACCCGGTGGGGAAATAGTCAAAATTAAACCTCTAACCCGCAAGAGTGCCTCAAGGCATGCATTACAAAAACACCAATTATCTCAAAAAGTAATTATAATTTTTTTTTATATTTAATGGTGACTTTAGTTACAGATTTTTTAACATCTCCCTCGAAGGCTGAAATGCATTCTGACTTTTAGTTTTTGTTCTGTCAGCTGTTTTGTGAGTGATGTCATAATTTTAGCACGTGAAATTTTGTGTGTGATTTTATTTTTTTTTAATTAAAGTTTTACTAACTTTTAGTCGCCGATCTATTCGAAATATATATTTTTTTTAAAGGTAAGATATTCTTCTTTCAGTCTATGAATTTGTAAATTTTAAACAATTAACATAAAGTGTGTTGAGAACGCAAAAACTAACGCACTGTTGTGGGTTGCGGATAAAAATAAATTTATGGGCATGTTATATTGTATAGTTTTTTTACTTTTTTGTTATATAAAAAAATAATTATAGGAATGGCAGAAAGATACCTCAGACTGATTAAATCATCCGCCTTGACTCATGATCAGTTGGTACTCCACATGAAAATCCACAGCCAGAAAGTTCAAAAGTTGGCGAAAAAGCCACTTTATAATCTGGTTAGGCAAAAAGGATGGTGTAAATTATGCAAAAAGTCGGAAACACAGTGTTTTTACTCAAAATGCGATCTTCAAAAATTGCTTTTAAGAGTATCATCGCACAGTGGGCAGAATCAACATTTTTTGGAATTAAATCTGTTGGGTCCGATCGGGATAAAATTTTACATGGGCATATCCAAGGAGTATTTGAGTTCAAGTTATTAAAATGGACCCTACAAATTCTCCAGGGGCGGCGCTATGAGGTCTCAAATTAGGGTATCTTCGACATGTAAAATTTTTAAACACGTTCCATTTTTTTTTGTTTCCCATCCGATTTCAAAGATTTTTATATTTTTGGAAAGTGCTCGGCATGCTTGCATGTGGTATTTATCTCTTATAATTTCCGAGTTATAGGCATTTCAAAATTGAACTTTTGAAATTTTGCCATACTTTGGTACGCTTTTTTAAAAATATAGGGCTTACTTTTGAACCGAATGGACTCAAATTTATTTTTTTAGTTAGACAAATAAATTACCAATAAGATACAAACGATTTCAGGGCAATATCAATTATGGATCCAAAAATAAACGATTTTCAATTTAAAAATACAGTTTTGCATTTTTTTGGACAAAAAGGTGACTTAACTCTTTTTTTATTAAAAAAAAACTTTATTTAAGAACATGTAACAGTTTTATGTGTTTCTGTAAGGTGTTTTTAGGGAGAAAATTTTGGTATAAAAGACATGTCATATTTTTCGAATATGTTGGCCCTAAGCCCTTCGGTATTTTACCTATTTTTTTTATCAAAATTTTTACTTGGAGCCACATGTTCTAAAATCCGAAAGCTGGGATCAGAAAACGGAAAGGAGCTTTGGAAACCTTGATGTGTTTCCTATTTATCCGCAAAGTATTTTCCCAGCCCCAAAGGAAATGTGGACCCTATGGATAAAATGGTAAAAAAATACCATTTTTGGGATTTTCGCTCTAATTTTTAAGAATTGCGGGGGCATCTCGCATCGTAGAAAGTAAAACATATTTTCTTACTTTTTGTAACTTTTTCAGTAGTTTTTCAATTAAATTATCATAATTAATGTTTACATCTTATTGTTTTTTACAGCTAAACCGGCAACAATGCCCTGAGGCACTCTTCACCTTTTTGAACCTGGTTCCTAAACATAATTTGCAAATTAGTATCTGATGGCTGTTCTGAGTTTATTGGGTCATAATTACCCTAAAAAAATTATTCGAAAACTTTTTTTAGCTTAAAGGAGGGTTAAAGTGGTGTGGAAACTAAGGATCTACCGGTCATACAACATCATGATGATGCAAGGGTTCCTTTTGGGATATCATCGGGTGAGTTATTCTACGTCACATTGTTAGAGGCTCTTCCGAGGCACTTTAGATAGAACCTACGTATGAACGAGAAGCCGTGTTGAATATAATGGTATCTGCTAACTTTATAGCGATCCTGTCATCCTTCAAACGTTAGGAGGCAGAGAGACAGAAAAGTGGACCACAAATTTACAACTTTTTCACTTGATCTAATTTACTAATTTGTTTTAAACTGTTCTGTTGTTAGAAAGGCTTACATTTTGTGGGTTTAGAGGATTGACCAATGACCAAGTTCCATGCAATTACATTCATAATTACAATCTGAATTTCATTACATAAATTTTAAATGAACAATTCCAGGGCGAAATACAGTAAAAATACACAAATTAGTTTTATTTTAAACACCCTGTTATAGTATATTTTTATTTCAATTCCAAACAAATTGAAAATTTATAGAATTAAATAAGTGCTTCAAAATAAACACAAAATATATTTCTAAAACTAAAAAAAAAAACAAAATGCCAAATGAACTCGAAATAACTCTGCAAGATTTAGCCAAAATTGCTCTTGGTGCACCTCAGCTAACTAATGTCAACATTGCTATACTCCATAGTTTAATTGAAATTTTACTTAAAAAGCTAAATTGCCAAAACGAAACTGTATCCCTAAATGCCTACGAATCCAAGAATTTGGACAACATTTTGAAAACAGCCAAAATATCACCACTACCCTTTAATGATGAACATGTGGAAATAATCTCACAAAAACTAGAGCGTTTAGATAAACTACAAAAATGTGTAGAGAACTTGGATGGAAAATTGAATAGACATTTGGATGAGTTGCAAAGGAAAAGTAATTTCAATGAAACTGTCTTTAGCTGGGAGAATTGGTCCAGTTATGGTTGTGAGGATTTGTGTACCACCTGTGATCCGGAAAATGAAATGGCCTGTAAGATTTTGAAAAATACCGATTTTCTTAAGAAACTTCTAAGACGCATATCATCACCCATGGTAGATCGCATGTTCTATTTTGAGGAAAAAATCGAAAAACTCAATGAGGAATTCACCAATTTTATACAACGTACCGAGGAGGAATATTTAAAGATTAAGTTGCTGGAAAAATGCATAGTGGAGATAGAAACCTTGCGCCAGAAGATGCAGGAAAATCAAACTCAGTTTCTTAGTACCATGGAAGAAATTCAAGATATGCTTGACTCAAAATTGGATAAGATTCATATGCCCGCCTTAAAGAAATACATACGTGATAATTTCCAACGCATCGATCAGTGTATTAATACGCTGCAAGATAAAAGAGAATGTCCTAAGGCGGCTGGCATTATAATGGAGGGATTACGTTGTGTGTCTTGTGGCGATACTAAAGTGTGCAGTGAAGTGGGCGTTCAACCGTCCTCCATGTTGCCTGATATGAAAGTAAAGTCTCAGAAAGTAGCCAAATATTATGATTGCTGTCATGATACTGAGGAAACTTGGAATAAAATGACTACTAAGTCTTTGAATCTCGGCGATGCCGTCAAGCTAAAAGCAGAGAAATCTTTTAAAGCTATTGATGAAAAGAAAGGGGCATATCCCAAATGCCGCAAAGCTGGTGAAGATTTTGATTTGTTGGAAGGTTTTGATGGCAAGCTATATCGTAAAGGTTGATTATGTTATGTGATGCTTGTAATAATATTTTTTAAATATGCATATTTTTAAATTGTTTTCCCATGTTATGTTTTCGAAAAACACTGTTTAAAAAATCTTCACTAAAAACTATTTTTCACTAAATAAATACACAAATTTTTTTCTTGAGAATTTTCTCAAGTTTGCTTTGTAGTGTGTTCTTTTTCGATTTCGAAATTTATAAAAAAGCACCTATTGGGTGTATTACTTAAAATTGCGGGATTTTTTATTTTGAAATACTTGTTCAATATAAATTTATTAAAACTATTGGCCATTGTTAGCTATGACCTTTTCCCATTTTTCTGGCAACATATGGTTTCCGAGTCAAAAGAACTGCTCATATTTTGATGTCAAGATCGAATAAAGCCAATATCGGATCCTCTGTTCCAAAATGAAGGGTATCCCAAAGTGAGCGTTCTGCATCGGTAGAAACGTATAATATTCGGACGGGGCACGGTCTTCACTATAAAGAAAAGTTTCAAACCACTTTATTCTAAATACTTTTTAACAGATATTGCAACATGTGGCCGACGTTGTCATGATGGAATATTACCGTTTCATGTCTGGCCGCATATTCTGATTTCAGCTGCTCATAATAGGTAAACTCCTTTTGCTCCCACTAAATACAGCGTACCGAAGCCAAATGTTCTTAGCGCCATGGATATTTGGATTTGGTGTCGATTCTGCTGGTTGACCAGGCTTCACGTACGATCTCTTATCTCATTTTTTGGTGCAAAACTGATTTTATTTTACAGCGTTCAAGCATCATTTCGGACATGCAAAGTCGGATTTCAAAGTCTCTCGGCTTCAATTCATATGATACCCAATTTTCCTGCTTGTTGGATGAATTCTGCTGCTCGCAAACTCCCAATGATTTTGCAAGCTTTTGTTCAGTTTTATAACAATATTCATGAAGTAATGCCTCCAATTCTTGGCCTTCAAACTTTTTTGGCTGTCAAAATCCCCACTTCTGAACCGCACAAAGCATCCCATGGAATACATTGACCATAACATATTTAGCGGCACTTGTTTTCAAATTAAACAACGAAACTAAAGTAAAGCAAAACTTCCTGCATATGACGCTTTGTTGGCAAAAAATTTTTTAACCAAAAAAATACGTTGTTGTTTACACTAAACTGTTCAATAACTAGGTGAGAATAAATGATATATATATCAAAATTACATATTAGTTATTAAAAACAAAATCGTTGTTCAAAATTTACGCCATCTATTATAAATCCTGCATTTTGAAGTCGTGCACCCAATAATATTTTAGAAAATTTGACTTTTTAGCATACTATTAGAATAAAGTTTTTAAATTCGAAACTTTTAAAACTTAGAACCCATGGCTGATTTTTGTTCTTGTGAAATATCATCTCATTTCCATTCCCCATTTAAGTTATACATGCAAAATATTAGCAAAACATTTTATAGAAAATATATCCAGGTTTTAGCATGTATCATCTCACCCTGCATTCAACTTATCAACAGGCGGCAAGGTGAGGAAGTAACAAATATTTTGCCACTTCATTACGTCTAAGAAACAAACACATACATCAGGTTTAAAATTCAACAATAACCATTGAATGTGTGTATTTAATGTTAAATTTACAAATCTCTAACCACAAAATTTTCACAATTCACAAATAGAAATTTCCCGGTAGTTTTACATGTAACAATATACCTCTTGGAATCAGTAATTTTTGACAAGAGACGATCTTTTTACTCACCCCAGAATTGTCATCTCAACAACAGCTGTAACAAATCGAAGTTTTCCCTGAAAATAATTTTCAACGACTTCCCTTAAATGGCTTTTCCGCTTTTTACACAAAATTAGCTTTTGGAAGCTTAAATCAGTTAAAAATACTTTCTGAATTGTTAGCGGTATTCACAATGTAGAGTACTTGGCCTAGTAAAAAAGCAGAAGAGCTATTTATTGACAAACATTTATATTTCTAATGTATTTTGTTTTTGGTTTTTTGATATTGTGCTCTTTTACTACATTACCAGGCCAAGTACTCTACATTGTGAATACCGCTATTGAAAACGTTTGAAAAAAAAATTACCAAGGTGTAAACAAAACCGGTTTGCAAACAAATCTGATTTTTCGGTTCTAGTGAAATTTTTCATATCGCATTAAAATTTGTATAACCACCATCAAAAAAAAAAAATTGGGGGTTTACTGATTTTGCCATTCCGTTAGTAACGCATCGAAATACTCATCACAGACCCACAAAAGTATATAATATCTGGGTCCATATGAAATTCTAAGGCAATCTAGCTATGTCAGTCCGTCTGTCTGTCTGTCGAAAACTCTATAAGGCCCAAATGAAAGGAGCTAACTGGCTGAGATTTTCCACAATTACTCTATGTTGATAAGATTTGTTTGGAATTGAAAATGAACATTCATAATTGTTTTGTAATAATTAATATCATTTCGAAATTGGACATAAACTAGTTTTATGTAAACCTACATCTTTCTACCAACTTTTATGACGATCGGTCCATAATTGACCCTATAACCCCTTTATCAGAAAAATATGTTATTGTCACATATTGATGGTGCGTAAACACGATTTGTCTCAGCCGAATATAACTTGTTAACTTTAATAAAGTTTACGGTTGTGAGTGGATGAGGTTTTAAATGTGGAACTATAATATGCCTATATCTCAGAAACTAAGCAAATGATATGTCATTCCAACAAATTATTAACGTATTTTAGAAATCTGATATTTAGATACAAATAGTAGAATTTGTTAAATATTTAGGAGTGTGGAAATGACCGCCATATTTTATCAAAGCTATTGTTGTAAGCAATTGTGACACCTTTTCGTTAGCCAAGTGACTGAACCACTATCACTAGCCAGCATTACAGGGTTATGAGTAAATTAGTTTGTAAAATAATACTCGTACATGAACATTTTGGTAAATATAATAAATTTTATTCAATTGTATTAGTATTACACTTAAAATGCAAATAAGCAAGTAGGTTGTTTAGTAATTTTAGGTCTTAAGCACTTTTAGGCTTAATCTTAAGTATTAAATCTCCTATATTTGGCTAATATATTTTGATCAAGAAAACAAAGTTATATAGGCAATTTAATTCAGTTCCTATACAGCTCTAAAAACTTTTTTCCTTTTAACCATATTTTTGTAAATCTTCGGCCAAAACTTTTCCAAACAAACTACGTCTGTAGGTACTTACATTCACAATTTGTTTATTCACTCGTACATTATTTTAGTTAAAAGGTTTAAAGTTCATTCATGTAATAGTGTTTACTTTATGTCTAAGTATGTAAGTAACTATCTGTGTGTGTATAGGCGAGAATTTGTAACTATTGCAAACAAAATTGATGAACTGCAAAAACATTAATTGTAATTGAAAAATGCAGACACAAAATTTTAATTATTTTATAATTCAATAAAGCTATTTCATTCAATTTAAACAATTATGTTGTGTACCATCCATTATTTGATTTGAATTAAAATTAAATTTAACTACATACAGGTGTCTGAATAAATACATACAATATTTTATTTGTATATGGTTATTTTTTTTCTTCTTGGTAATTGAAGTTACAATTGGCCATGTGTGTAAATTAAAGTTTTGTATAATTTAATAAGAATAATGGAAATAATGAAATTATGCAACTGACTGACAAGAAGACAGCAAATATGACAGATACCTGGGTTTTAAATTAAAGGGGGTTTAAAAGTCTTTCCTTTTTATATAAAATTTTAAACAAAGCTATTCACTATGAATATGAAAATAAACTTTAGGGTAAGGGTATTTTTTTAATCCCGATAAAACTTAAAATTCTTAAAAATAAAACAAAAAAGTAAATTTTAATCAAACAATTTTTTTGAAGGCTCAATATATGGCTTTAACATTTGAAAATGATTTCGGGCATATGGCTACCGTGGCTGTTCTTGACGTCCAATTTTGGGTCACTTTTTTGAGTATTGCTGGTCGTTTTTTGGAAATAATTCGGTATCTCGGGAACTACTGGAGATATTGTTTTGAGTTGATTTAGATTTGCTAAGATTCCTAGCGTTTATAGTGGCCAATGTGTGACCTCTCAAAATTGTTCACCTCGAGTCTCAAATTATTTAAAAAAATATAAATAGTCCTTAAGAAGATCTACAAAAAATATGCTTACATGTGTAGGTTATCTCTATTAGTTGAAGAGATATTTTGGTTTATTGATTTAGTTTTTTTAAATTTTGCTCGATCTTTTTATGGTTTTTTAGATTTGGCGGGTCTACGGAGGGTCGATTTATATTTTTAGAACAGCACCTATATTGGCGATAAAATTCTAAATAAAATAGAACCAACTTGCTAACACGTATATTGTCCCTATTAAAATTTACAGGCATCTAAAGTTGGAACATGTAAAAATTGATTTTTCCCAAAAAACCCCTATATTTTTTCTTTTGTAGAAAAAAATTTTCTTCGGGACTATATACAACTTTTAAATGATCCGGAAAGAGAATTAATGCAAAAGCGTTTAAAGTAAAATTTGGCTCACTTAAGCGGACACAACACCACCCCAGACCTATCCAAACTTGGCCAATTTTAAAATATAATTTTAGGTTTGAGTAAAAAATTCTAAAAAGGCAAAGCAACGATCCTCGAAAACGCTTCATATTTGTATAACCCTATATGATTCTTAATTATTAACAAAGTTTTTTTATTATCAGACGGTAAATAACGTCACAGTAGGCACTTTTCTAAAACAACTTTGTTTTTGAAACACATTTTCCTCGGTTTAGGAATTTCGGTATTTGAAAATACAAAATGTCAAAAATTACAATGCCGTTAATTTAAGAACATTTGAGTCTATATTAGCTCCAAACTTTGTTATGATATCTTTAATCGTTAAAATTTTACATTAATTCAAATTTTATATTTTTCTTCATGGAAAAACAACATATTACAATTTTTTTAGTTTTTAAGGTAAATTACGTCCCAAAAATTTGTAAAATTATTTAGTTTTACTAAAATATCCATCTTCAAGTCCTAAGGTTTTCACCAATGCCAAATACTTATATAAAAAGCCTTTATTTACTTCTCAGAAATTCGATAAACCTTGCCCCCATTGAGAAGTTTTTACGTTCATATGTTGCATGCCGAAATATCAGTTGTGAATTGAACAAATATTCATAAGACAGAGAAATAAAAAAAAAAATTCAATAAAATTTTAAACAATTATTTTATTTGGCTCGATTTCCATAAAAATCTAAGAAAAAAGATACATTTTTTTTAAACTTTCTATTCTTTTTAGCCGTTTGCTATTTTTGTTTTTATATACCAAGGCTTTGATTTGACCACAGCAAAATATGTTCTCCTTTTTGAAATAATTTCAAAAATCTGACTTTATGTGATAATAAATTTAAAATTAACTGTCATTCAAACACATGTTTAATATTTTTTTGAACAAACAAATAAAATAAAAGAAAACAGACATAAACATCTTGTTCTTTTTTGTGGCTTTATTTTAGGGTAGAAAATTTCCTTAATTTGAATTGATCTTTATTTTAAATGTGTCATTTGACACTTTTTCTGGCAACAAGATTTCTGTCTGTCTCTGTGTCTGTCTGTTTCTTGTGTTTAACTTTTGGTTTTAATGATTTCAAGACGGTCGAAATCAAAGCTTTAATGCGTCTTAAAGGGGGAAAAAACGTAAAGATGTGTCAATTTAAAATGACGTCCTTATTAAAGATTAAAGAAACATTTGTTGTCTTTTTACTCGTGGCTAAAATCAAACCGTACCAATCCAATTGTCAGTTTGAAGTCTTATTAAAGAAAAAAATAAAAATTTCTTAATTTTTTCTGTTTTCTTTTTTTTTGATAATTAAATTTTTGAACATCATCAAAAAAGGTGTCATATAGAAAGTGATGTTTTTAAATGAAACTTGCCAATCATTATTAAAGTTTATTTCTTTTAAAATTTTATTTTTTTTTTTTTTTTTTTGGTAACCAAAAGAGTCAGCAAAAAATATATAAAATGGTTATCTTGTTTTAAGATGTGGCTCATTAACGCTTAAAAACATGTTAGTTTCCCGTAAAGTACTACTACAACACCACCACCAGCAATAACTACTACTACTGCTGCTGCTACTACAGATTTTTTCAATTTGATATCTAAAGAAACCTACCGACCAAATAACCAACGACCATTCGATCGACATTTTGACCAAAATGTAAAGATATGAGATGAAATGCAACAGCAATTTTAAATACACTGAACAAAATTAAGGTTAAAATTGAAAAAAGAAAAATGTTAATGATAGGATCTCGAATAAAAATTAGTCCGATCAGAAGTCGTTAACAAGAGCCACATGGTTTTTTTGGTGAAAAAATCGGTGTAAAACTCATTTTTCCCGGTTTTGACCAATTGTAGGTCCGACTTACTTTGGCCTTATATTCACTGTTGCAAAGGTCTTTGAAATATCTATTAGTGAAGGTTATAATAAATCACTGAAAACAACAGTTATAAATTGATTTTTGTTTACATGGTTTGGTATGAACTTTATTAGTTTGTATGGTTTTTTTATACTTTGATGATGAGAGACAAACAATCTCAATTGTGGTTGATCTAATGTTACCATTCTATATCATATTTTTATTAATTTTTAATTAGGTATACAAATAATATAATGAATACGAAGTAATGTAGTGCTGATATTGGTCCAAAAAGTACTTAATTCTAAATTGCGGAATTTACAATAGATGGCGTATCTTTTGAACGCAGTTTTTGTTTTAATAATTTATATGTCATTTTGAAGGTTACATAGCCGTCATTTATTCCCACTTAGTTATTGAACATTATAGAGTAACAACAAAGTTTTTTTTTTTTTTTTTGCTTCGGAAAAGTGGAATTTTGAGCCAATTTGAAAAAAAGTGCAGCTGAAGCACATCGCTGGTCACCAAAGCTTATGGTGAATGTCTTCCACCGGTTTCAAGGTGCGAGAGATGGTTTCTGCGGTTCAGAAGTGGTAATTTTGACACGGTAGACAAATATCACCCAGGCCAGCAAAACAAGATTTTAGAGCAAGAATTGGAGGCATTACTCCATGAAGATTGTTCTAAAACTCAACAAGAGCTTGATTGATTGGGAGCAGCAAGAAAATAAATAAATTTTGCAGCGAATCATTACTTGCGATGAAAATTATTACGATAACTCGAAGCGTAAGAGATCGTTTGTGAAGCCCGACCAACCAACCGAATCGATATCAAAGCCTAATATCCATGGCGCTAATGTAATACCCTGTACATGGAACTTGTACTAAGGTAATACTCTGTATTTGGTAGAAACAAAAGGGTTCTATCTATTACGAGCTGCAGAAATCTAGCCAGACCATCACATGGAACCTGTACCGAACGCAATGAATTCGCTTGAAGCGAGCATTGGCCGAAAAACCCCATAATATGGTGCCAGACATGAAATCGTAATATTCCATCATGACAACGCTCGGCCTCATGTTGCAATCAATACCTGTTAAAAACTATTTAAAATAAAATTGCTGGAAAGTTTTACCCCAACCGCCTTATAGTCGAGACCTTGTTCCGTCCGACTGCTATTTGTTTCGATCGATGGAGAACGCTGTCTCTGGAATACGCTTCACTTTTGAAAATAAACCATTTTTAGTGCTGGTCCACACACCTCAAGTTTACTTGCGCAAGTCTTGAGTTTGTAGATGGCAGAGGATATGAGATTGGAAAGATATTGCTCTTTTACTCCCTCTCACTTCTATGATATTAAAAGAATTGCTCAAGTAAACTATGTGTGCGAAGCAGCACTTAGTAAAAGAAAAAATGTTTGATGAAAAACGTAAAAATCTAAGTAGTCTCTATTTATTGCTAATATCTCAACACTTATTTGCTGATTTTCTCGATTTTAAATAGTAACAGAATCAGGACTATGACCGATATATTGGTGTATCAATCATGTTTGTAAGTTATTTGGGGGCTTCGGAAAGTTGATTTCAACATACAGAGAGAAGGAAATGGCTACATTGTCTAAGCTCTCTAGAATGATCCACAATATATGTATTTTATGGGGTCACAAAATAAAAATGTGAAAAATACTAACGGAGTGACAAAGTTATGTATACACAGAGAAAACAGATTCGTAATAGCAACCGAATTTGTTGCCAATCGAATGATTCCACCTTAGAGACCGAATTTTACAGTTGTGGCTATAAAGTTTTAAAGGGGTAACAAATGTTTGGTTCTTTCAACTGCAATTCTTCTTTATGAACTGACTTTCTGTTGATAGAACCGACAAATTCTATGTGTGCAACCGAATCATTCGATTGGCATCAAATTCGGTTGCCACTACGAATCAGTTTTCTCTGTGTACCCTTACCACTCATGATGAAGAGAATAAAAAACGCCAGCCGTCTAAATATGGTAGGTGTCTGAGATGTTTCACTTTGAGAAGGCATAGCGTCAGGTCTGTGAGATCTTTCGTCAAAACTTAAACTCGAACACGTTATTCCCGTGTAAAATTTCATAACAATCTTAACAGAAAATATTTCTAAAATATTTTTATTCCGCCATATAACATTTTCTGGTAGGGAATAAAGTCCATGAACATTACGACATTGCTCGTTATGACACCCCACTGAAAAACTGTTTGGGTCTGCTAAGATTCGAAAACGAGTTATTTTATTAAATTATTGGAAATGGTCTGTTTTACTTGAGAGTTATTTTGAGTTCGACGCTTTAGACCGCTAAATTACTATATGAATTACTAGGAGTTGTTATAGAAACGATACAAATTATTCCTGGGGTAAGTTATGATAACTAAAATTAAAACATAAATAAATCTATTGTAGAGATAATAAACTTTGTATATGTAAAAAATCTTCCCAAAAATTAACTTCTGCAAATTCAATTTATTTCTAGTAAATTTTTAGTAATTTCCCAACTAATTTTTTTCAGCATGTACTACTCTCATGCTACAATAACACCAACCACATGACTTCCAATGTGCTTACTTCATTTTTGGGGGGCTACAAAAATCTAAGTAGAAACAAACTGGAGAAGAAAAAAAAACCTTACATGATACTCAACACTATCAGGTTCTATAAAATCTACGAAAGAAACCCAAAAGTTTAAATAAAAACATTTGATAGAATCCCAATTTTTTGCTACTCTCTGCATAACTATGCATAAGAACATATCAACACCATGCAACATCGTCATCCTCATCATTATCGTCATCGACGACATACTCCTAGTATCCAGCACCAGCATCTGCAGTAACTATGTGTATTAATGTTTGTAAGTATGTATGTAGTTAATGTTATGTGTGTTTGTTGGGTTGTTGGGGGTTTTTCGTTGAACGTATGTTAAACATTGACTCTCTCACTTTAGATGAAAATTTTATTTAAACATAAACTTCATTACTTCCGTGCAATTAACTCAATATGCAGATTATCTGTGGCAGCCTTTTGTTGCTGTTGTAGTCATCGTCATCATCGTCGTTGTCGATGTTGTTGGTTTTTATTGTTTTTTTTTTTTTTTGTTCATTCCTCGTTGAAGGTACACGACATGGTCCATGTCCAGCCGCATCATCGCACTACTGCTAAATACTGGTCTATGTGTATCGTTTGGCTGGCTATGAGCGCCCCATAACATACTACAACATTTTAGCAAATCGCTAAAACAAACCATCATCATCTTCATCAGCCAGTGAGTGAATAAGAGTTTGAAAAAAAAAAACCTAAACAAGAAGGTGTAGTACTTACATTACTCGTATGTGGCAGATGTGTGTTGCATGTACGTAGCAAGTAGTCGTCGTCATCAGAGCAGCAAGAGAAAGAGAGCCAGTGAACATTCTTTGTGGCTTAAACATGACATACGCGTTCACATCTTTATGTAAATGTGTTGAAAATTTTTGCGATAAGTTTAACATTTTGACCACTAAAGAGTAATTCCAACAACATTTTCTTGTTAATTTTAATTGATGTTTACAAACATCATCGTGCCACAAAAGACAAACACTACAACAACAACAGCAACATTTGCAACAAAATAAAATCCACTATAGAACACTATTACAGTGACTGGCTGAGTGACAGTCACTGACTGGTTAGAGATATTGAAGTCACCCTAAACAATCTATGTATGAATGTTGAAATCTGTTTTGTATGGGTATTCACTTAAACATGTATATGTATGTTTGTATGTATGTGTCAGTTTAGCTATGTTTGTGTTTGTATATTTAAATTAATGCTTGACAATCAGTTAATGAAAGATTTTCAAACTAAAAATTAAGAAAATAAAAACAAAAACTGTAAACTGTAAACTTGACGAAGTAGTTAATATTCTATGTAGCTTTTGTTGTCTTCTGTATTTATTGGTGAGGGGTAAAAATAGTGGTCATTGATCACTTTGGATAAATGAAATTGATTTCGTCTTTTTTGATGCTTTTGTTGCCCTGAACCTATATATGAGACTCGTTAAAATATTGGGTGTATTACTTAAAAACGCGGGATTTACAATAGATGACGTGTCTTTTTTTTGTACATGAAATGTACATATCTGTCATTTATTCTTACTTAGTTATTGAACAATTTAATTTTTTGTGCCAACAAAGCGTCATATGCAGGAAGTTTTGCTTTACTTCTTTAATTTGAAAAAAAGCACACCGATTTCTCACCGAAGTGTTTCATCGAATTAACGTGAGAGAGACGGTTTGTGCGGTTTAGAACTGGTGATTTTTACACGGAAACAAAGATCACCATGGCCAGTTTTAAGACCAAGATTTGGTGACAATACGAATGGAAACTAATACACCTTGAAAGACGATTTTGTGTGTCTGAAATGTGGCTTGAACGCTATAAAAGAAAATGATTTTTGAACAGAATCATTATTTGGGATGAAAATGTATCCATTACCATTATGAGCTGCTAAAATCTGACCAGACCATCACAGCGAACCTGTACCGAATGCAACTTATTAGTTTAAAGTGAGCATTGGCTGAAAGCGCCCAGAATATGCAGCCAGACATGAAACCATAATATTCCATCATGACAACGCTCGGCCACATGTTGCAATACCTGTTAAAGAGTATTTAAAATTAAGTGGATGGGAAGTTTTGCCTCACCCGCTTTATAGTCCAGACCGAGCACCGTCCGACTACTATAGATGCACAATGTTTTCTCTGGAATACGCTTCACTTTAATTAGTTTTTTTTTGGCTCTAAATCCATATGTTGCCAGAAAGATAGGAAATGGTCATAGCTAATAATGGGCAATACTTTGAATAAATTTATATTGTACAAACGTTTCATAATAAAAGCTAAAAATTTTATGTCAATACTTTAATGCAGACCAAGTTAAAACCCCTTACTTTTGGGACATCGCAAACAAAAATGAGTACTTTTCTAGTAGAATAATAAGTAGTCTTTTCTTCAAATTGCCATTATTTTTCAGCTTATTTTTTAAGTAAAGGTTTAGATGGGTAATAATAAACATATTTGGGTTTGAAACATGCATTGCAAAGGAACAGAAATTGACTATAACTTGAAAACGGGTTATGATATGCAAAAATGGTCCTTAACCAAAATGTAGTATGTAAATGCTACATAAATTGTGTAATAATTTCAAAATAAACAAACAAAAAATTTTGTGAATTTGAACTCCAATATTTCACGTAACGTAAATTGTATTAATCCTAACGTTTATCATCATATTTAGAATACTAAGACGAAGGTCTATGCCAAAAGCACTTAAAATCGTGAAAGTTGTTATGGAAAAACTATCGTAATTTTTGAGCTGTCTATTTTGTGTAAAAATATTAAGTAAAAATATACCTTTTTATTTTGGAGGTCTTTTTGCTAGGATGATATATACTTTTTATAAAATATTTGTTTGTTAAAATCGAAACATTTCTAATTTTTCACTAAAATGTCTAAGATGTTCAACTTTAGAGGGCTATAAAATATGTACCATATAAGATAACATAAAAACTCTACTCTTGAGTTGATACATTTTGCAACAACACATACATTGTTAGGTTATCAGAAAGAGTTCATTAGTATAAAACATTGATGCCCATTTCATAGGACAATTGTGCAAGTTAAGCACACACATATTCTTATTCTCTTTGGGTTTAGTAGTCACTGAGACAGCGACGAATGAACATTCTAAGCGGGTATATTACTATTTTTTAATTTTTTTTAAATTTTTGTTCATGATCACTGAAAGAAATATTTGGATTGTTTAATATATTTAGAACTTTAAAATATCACTGAAGTATTGTCTGGTTTTTCACCTCAATTTACTTCTGTAAACATTTTTTTCAGATTTGAAATGATTTTAATCAAAACAACGTAATAAAATAAGCAAACAAAAAAATATTTTACACCTATTAAATATTTTCAAATTTGTCGAAAATGATTAATATCGAACTCTCAGTTAATGAGCTATGATAATATGTCGCCAGACAATTTGGTTAATATTGTTGACTTGATTATTGTTAACAAATAAAGCGTTTAAAATATTGACATCTTTTATTTAGTTCACTAAAATTTTCTTTCAGTGGAGCTCTCTTTCGCTCACCAACACAAATACAGTTTTAGCTTTGGGCATCTCTGGTATAAAAGAACTCAATTGTTATGTTCCTATTGTAAAACCTTACAACGTCTTTACCTATAGTGGCTTAAGGAATATATCATGATTCTGACATTTATCACTCTTAAAAACCGACAAATGAGTTTCCATTAGTTGATTCAAGGTCACGGTACTAGACTTTTTGATTTTAAAACCGCAATGGTTATTATTTGTCTGGTTGAAAAAAGTGTTTAAGCCTGTAAGTCTATCAAAGCTTCTGAAATGTTCACCCTCTTAGAGTCGTAGAGGAAAATAGTGTATTCCTATCCATTACTTTTGTAAATTAATCTTCAAAATCTGATCTTGTTGGCAATTGGTGCAGCCTTTATAAAGATTTAAATTTTATACATTTCTATACATCCTCCATTGAAATTTAAAATTTTCAAGATTTCTTTTTGAATTCTTTGACGCAATTTTTTTATAATCTCACCAAATAAATTGGTTCAAGAAAATTGCAATGTTTTATAAAACTCAATAAGATATTTATCCTCAGAATTTAATTTTTCCCTTACCCTCAACTATTTAATCAATCTTCCCACTATTCATATACACATATCCCAGCAAAAATCTTGTTATAAATTGAACTAACACAATGAATTTTTTAATAATGTCTAGCAGTTACCATATAAAGGTTGTATTTTTAAGCGCGATAGAACTTGCGAAATGGTTAACTGTCATACTTTTGACATTTATGACTCTGTTAAATCATCATGAATAGATTGACGCTTGAACAGCGCTACCGAATTATCCAAATTAACTTTAAAAATCAGTCATCGATTCGCGCAACTTATACACAGAGAAAACAGATTCGTAATAGCAACCGAATTTGTTGTCAATCGAATGATTCTACCTTAGTGACCGAATTTTACAGTTATGGCTACAAAATTTTAAAAGGGGTAACAAAAGTTTGGTTGCTTCAACCGAAATTCGTCTTTATCAACTGACTTTCTGTTGATAGAACCGAAAAATTCAATGTGTGCAACCGAATCATTCGATTGGGTACAAATTCGGTTGCTACTACGAATCTGTTTTCTGTGTGTAGATGACTGTTTTATGGCAAAATTGTGTTCAACGATGAGGCTATGTTTTAGCTAACGGGTTTGTTAATAAACAAAATTGCTGCATAGTGAGAACAATCCACAGCAGACCCTATAGACTATATTACATCCTGAAACGGTGCGTTTTACACGCTGTTGGCATCATCGGACCTTATTTATTAAAAAATGAAAGCCGGAGATCGTTACCGCAACATGATCAATGATTTTTTGTTTGATAAAATGGATGACATTAGTTCGGGCGAGATGTGGTTTCAACAGAATGGCACTAAGTGCCATATCGATTTATTGAAATCAAAATTTGGCGATAACTTGAACTCGAGAAATGAATCAGTCAATTGGCCTCTAAGATCGCGCGATTTGACACCTTTCGATTATTTTCTGTGGGGTCACCTAAAGTCACTGGTCTATGCACCAATTGACGCCTAGAAGGCCAACATTGTTCGTTTATTCGTGACATACGGCCAGCAATTTTTTATTAAAACTTATTCTTTTGTGTTACTTTTTACAATTTCAAGTTCTGTCGGGCTTAACAAAACAAACTTTATATTGCTTTAAGTCAATAAATAATGACAGTTTTATATAGTTAGCTTTTTTGGGAATTTGTTTATCAAATGAAATTTTTGCTGGGTATATTTGTATATTGTATACATATTTGGTTTATATTGTTATTTTGTCATCCACATCATCTTCCATCTTCGAATTCTGTTGAAGCATTTCATTTTGATTTTGCGTTAAAGCTCTTATTTTTTATATTTTCAGTATATATATTTTTTTTTGTATTTGGTCCTTAAAAGTGAATTAATTAACATAAATTAAGTCAGTTAGTTAATCTTTAGATTCTGCTCAGCGTTGTCTGTGCCTCACTCAATTCGTTATGTTGGCTGCCACTCGTATAAAAATAAAATGTCTTCTTGTTGCATTTTAATAGTCTGTAAACATGATCATTCAAGTGTCATGTCTACCCATCTTTGTCCTCGAAGTTTTGCAAATATTTACCAATTATCGTTACTCGTTTTAATTTTTGTGAACGACATACATACTTCTTTTTTTGTACACACTGTAAGTGGGAGTTTGAGAGATGAAATTTAATGATAAATTTGCAAAGACTACTGCTGGTACTTATTTTGGTTTATTTGTTATAAAGTTTTATTAGTAAAAACGTTATTGAGTTTACTTTAATATAGAGAATATTTATTTGTTTTAATTAGATTTAATTGCATGTATGAGTAGTTATTGCCATTAAAAGCTATTCAAAAAACCCACATATTATTTTAAAATTCTAGTTTAATTATGCTAAACGTTGATGTAGAGAATTAAACAGGAATAGTGAGACGTTGATATTCAACTCTTTTTTTTTAGTAGGTTTGCTTGTGTAATGTGCAGCAGTGAATCATTTTATTTTTTATTTAAATCATGAATTTTAAAATAAGTTCTTAAACTTGCTTTTCATAAATTTGGAATTGGGTGAATTTACAACCAGTTCCATTTTTAACAACGAAAATTAAATTGTATAAAAATTTGTCAATTCACAAGGTATCTTATCAGTCATGTTATCATAATGTCCTAATGTCTCGGCGGCTCGGCTTAACCGACTCTTAGGCATTCGGCGCTGGTTCGTTACGATAACACAATAAACATAGCGAAAGTAGTATTATTTTAGGACATTTTTTGCTTGAAAAGCAATAAAAACCATTGTAAAAAATTAGTACATTATGACACGCTAAGAGACCTTGTGAATTCACCAATTATATTTGCGTTATATGGCTAAATAAAACTGGAGGTGTTGTGAACTGACCACCAAGATCGTGTTAGCAAAGAAAATTTTTTTTTTTTTTGTGAACTTGTGTCAAAACTAAAGGGATTCATGATCTGGAGATGTCTTCATTATATAGAAATTGTTCATAGAGTTTTATTTCATACCTTGTTACACCATCCTTTAACGCTTTTACAAATAATTGTTCATTCCATCATTAAATAATTATTTATGACAGTTTATAGCAATCATTTGTCAATGTAAATCACAAAGCTTTTAAACACATTCGTCAAACACCAACAACGACAACAAGTAAATAAACAACACAAATATTTACATTTTCACATTTATTCGTTGTGTCACGTTGATAACGATCTTTTAAAGGTAGACCGATTAAAAACAACAACAACAACAACAACATGTAAAAAAAAACACCAAACAGACATACATTAAGAGAAACTACTCGTAAAATCATCAGATCAGTATGAGAGTTGTACAATAAAAATAAAGGAATAAAGATGAAAATAATGAAATCAAAAGAAATTTGTTTATTGTGCCATCAGCAAAATAAACAAAAACAAACAAAAAGTAAACACACACTTATAAGGAAAAACACACACATACATACACTCAGGCAAATACTCAGCACGTACAGGAGAACAACAAAAAGCAAAAGAATAAAAAAAAATTACTAAAAAGGTAAATTGTGTTTGATTAAATACAATTGATAACAGGTTCATTTTCTTTATTTATTTTTTTTATTATTTACCAACATTATTAAAGTGAACAACAACAATAATAGCAACAAGAACAACAAAACAAATGTTGTTGGCTTTCAAGTACATGATGTACAATTTTATCACTCAAAAACATAAAAGAAAACAACAAACATGCTGTACAAATACGAACAACATGCACTTGAATAAACGAGAGAGCATAAATACACACATCCGAACATGTGATAAAAGTATGAGCAGCAGTAGAAGAGTAGAGTAATAAACACTACGCGCCTGCGCAGTGTTTATTTGATGTTGTTGTTGATATTTATTCATTGGCACAAACCTTAAAGTATGATTTCATACTTTAATTTTTTTTATTTTTCTTTACTTTGTTTTATTATTTAAACAATTTAAAGTTTAACGAGGAACATAACAAAAATAAATAAAATAATTTAGCCTTAATAATTCATTTGAACCATCAACACATTCATTGTGTACTCGTTTACTCAATTGAGATGTGTGCTCAAAGATAAGTTTGTTAACAAAATAAAAAAAAAATTTAATAAAATAAAATACATAATAATAAATGTTTATTACCACAAAAAGCGGTTTAGTTTTTTGTAGTACGTTTTTTTATACAAATTCCATTTTATAAAAATGTCTTTTTTATGATTTTTTTTTTAAATCATTGTATCTTCCCTATTTTGGCCCGTACTCTCAATGAAAAGGTTAAAGTTTTGTTTTATTTTAGTAGTGCGTGCTGATGATTTCTGAAACTGTTTCGTTTATGAAATTTATATGTATGGTTTTGTAGTTGAATTTAAACGATTTAATTAATTACGTGTTATAGGTTAGTCGAAAAACAAGGATAGTCTATAAATATGACATGTTTGATCACTTTCATCATTGCTGTTAAATAAAATAAAGTCATGATTTATGACATCATCATCATCTTCGTGGTACAACTGCAGCATCAATTTTTAGGTAAACTTTGTTTTGTTATTTTGAGTGTAATAGATTTTTGGTAAACAAATTAGCACATTAAGTTTTATTATACAAGCTTTTAACTTTCATAATATCTAAAAAGTTTTTTAAAGCATGATCATAAGTAATATCACTTACTATTATTGTTGCTAAAACGGGAAAACTTTCCCAAGAATTCCAGGAATATTTTTTTGGGAAATTTCTGGAATCTGTGCGATCCCCAGGTCTATATCCCTTATAATTTCTGAGATATTGTGGAGCTATTTTGTTGTATATCCTTTTTTGCCATTTTTGTCAATGGAGATCGTTACCGCACCATGATCACTGATTTTTTGTTTGAAAATATGGATAACATTTAGCCAGACGAGATGTGGTTTCAGCAGGAGAGCGCTACGTGCCATACGGCGACCACAACCATCGATATATTCAAATCAAAATTTGGCTATATGTTGATTTCGAGAAATGGACCTGTCAGCTGGCCTCCAATATCATTCGATTTGACACGTCTCGATTACTTCCTGTGGAGCCACTTGAAGTCACTGGTATATGCTGATAAACCAGCCACAATTAACGTAATGGGGGCCAACATAGTTCATGTTCTTCAAGACACATCATCAATTCAATGCCAGCAATGCTCGAAAACGTGGCCCGTAAATGGATGTCCATAATGCGCTTCGTCAAAAACAGCCGTGGTAGCCATATGCCCGAAATCATTTTCAAATATTAATGCCATGTATTGATCTTAATTTTTTCCTGTTATTTTTTACAATTTCAAGTTCTTTCGGGTTTAAAAAAGGACACTTTAGAACAAACCGTATTCTTGGCGAGAGACAACAAATATAAAGTTTGATGGTTTATTTAATTGCTTACTAATTACTAGGGGGCGGATTTATATGCAAATGCATGATTTTTCTCGAATGTCCAAATACAATGTGGACTAATTATCTATCCTAATCGCACAATTTACTGTAAAATGGCATCGATTTGTTAGTGCATATTTTATTAATAATGCATATTTTATTATATTTGACTTAATATGAATATTTATATTATCCAAGTTTTTTGTAACAATATACTTTTTTGTCGTCAATGGGCAACATATTTTTATAGACATATCATCAAATGTTATCGAGTAAGTTCCTTCGACATCGAGAAGCAGGCATTAAGTTCTTCATTTCTCTATCAGCAATTGAAAATTATCATTTCAAACATTTTGCTTCAAAAAAGTCTAGAGTTTTTTTTTTAAGTATATGTATATAAACGATTCATTAAATGTATCCAAAATAATCATATTTGTTTTCATTGCAATTTAGATTTATATGATTTTGTAACTTCACATCCACAATTGCCGGTCCTGACAGCCATTTCCCAGCAGTTCTAGGAGACTGTCCTGAACTAGTGATTTTACATATCATTCAGTGTGACAACTAGTTACATAACTAGTTATTTTGATTGACCCTTTTGGATAACTTAGAGACAAATACACTACACAGTTAACGTTTGAAGTGACTACACTATAGATTACTTTGAGACACTTAAGTGACAATTATCTTTACACTAGATTACATGAAATATATAAAGTAACCAATTGACTTCTATCTGCATTACAAGTAGCACAAACGTGTCAAATGACCCAAAATATATAAATTGGAGTCAGCCAAGTGATCAGACATTAGTGACAATTACTGTATATAAGGGATACAATTACTACTTGCTTAACTGATGGGTTATTACGTGATGAAAATGAAGGTTGGTGATTTTAAATGGCAAGTCGCAAAATGAAGATCTAAAGATTATGGTTTTAAACAAGTATTCATATCATAATTTAAAGAGTCCTGGGAACAATGTTGTGTATTTTTTGGACATTGCGTGATCAATAGTTAATTATCTTATGTTTCTGCACAAAAATATAAGTGCATATTTTTTATTTTTTAGGTCCTATATTGATTTTTTTGAAGCATATTTTCCAATAATAAATGCATGAAAATCCGCCCCCTACTAATTACGAAATAAATGTTAATTTAGCATACTGCATGTATAACTCATATACGTGAAGATAATTTTGGAGAAAAAAAATGAGCGCAGTTTAGTTTTTATCAGTGCATTTTCACGTATGGGTCATAATTAAATAAATATTTCGTAAAAAGTGGGATATACAACAAATTTTTTTTAGGTAAAACTTCTTATAACTTGAAAAATTCGGGACGAATGTTTTGAATGAAAGTTTTATGGAAAAATATAATATAGTTAACTGATCTTAAAAAAAACTAAAACAGTGGATGAAAATTAAAAAAATAAAAAATATTAGAAGAATACTGTGTTTAGTTACACAAATTATTCGAAAAAAGCAACAAAACTGTTCCTCTCCACCTATACCATAACCATGAATAAATTATACTCTAAGAAACTTTAAGGCGATCTGCTTAATTGATAATTATTTACTTAAATAATGATAGTAGGATCAGGAAACGACCAACCATCACTTACTGTACTTTTTACGTACATAGACTACGAATTAAAAAAAAAAAAAAAAAAAAACGACCAAGTTGCAAAGGATGTTGAACTTGTATTTATACGATTTTATGTTGCACTTATGTGCAATTTGTAATTATATACTGCTGCACACATGTACTTAAATTCATTTAAAAATAGTTTACACACAATAATTTCTATGAGAAAAAATCATTTGAATGTTGTATAGCTGCCATCCATAGCTGTACTATTGGGAAGAAAAAAAAAATAAATAAAGAAAAATTAAACATAATTTTATTGTCATTTATGAATTGTTTGTTTAGTTTTGTGGTGACAATTTTTCACACAATTAAAATGATGCAAGACGAACACACACAACTCGTTCAGACTCGACGAAATGAAATGACATGAAGGAAAAACTCAGAAGCAACATCAATAAAAACCAAACTAAAGTTTTTCTTGTCATTTTTCTCCAACTGTTGGTTGTGCGTGAGAACTGAACTATGATGCCATATGAGACATATTTGTGACAAAACCACTTAATGCTGTTAGATAAAATACATAACAAATAGTAAATTGTGTATCTTTCTGGCAAATAAGTACTTGTAGTCAAGCTCTCATACCCCCAAACAGACACACTAGATAAAAGTAAGCAAGTACTACATAGTACGCATCTGTATCCCACAGTTAATGACACAGATTTCCTTTTTTGCCGCACAATGAATTGAAATGTTGCTCATATAAATCGAATGAATGAATTCAATGTGTAACAAATGTTTTTACAGGAATACAGACAGTTCGTAATCATACTCATACCACTAGGGGGGAAGAAAATACAATTTTATTTTAATCACACAGATAGATACACAGTTCCACACTAAATTGTAATTACATACTCTGCGACAGTCCCTGTTATTCTTGCCATCAGCTATATTAGAAAAAGGGGAGACGACCATAATTTGTTAATAAAACTATCATCTTAAATGATTAGCTCCACTTTGTTTTAGAGCAGAAGACAGACAAATTTTTGTTTTTCCACCACCATCTGTACAACTTGAAAGAAAACAACAGTTTTTTCTTTTGCCTTTGGGCAAGAAGTTTTAATCTGAGAATAATTTCCTTGTAATTTTTATTGTTTTCTTAATATATGAATAAATAATTTATTGCAATAGTTGTTTGAATGTTTTGCAAAAGTTTTTCTTCAAATTGGGGGTTTTTGTATTAATTACATTCCATAACAAATAAATAAATATCTATTGGGAAATGTTTTCATGCAAGAAATTAATGCTATGAAATTTTATATTTTACTAGCAAAAAAGGTTTGTTTTGCTACACCAATCATAGTAATACTATGGAAGGTTTTTTTTATAGATAACGATTTTTTTGGTAGATTTTAAGGATATACTCGTTTGCCATTCAAAGTTTTAAAATAATTGCCTGTGATTATCTAATAACAAATAATATATAAACAGTTATAATGTCAAATAAAAACATGGAAATATCCATTGTTCTGATCTTTCTTTTTGAATTGTAAAGAAGAGTAAAGAAAAAGTACCAACAATTACCCCCTTTTTATTCTCATTGACTCAGAACCATATATGCTCTCTTTGAATTCAAAAAGTACAATTTTATGCTAACTTCACGCTGATGCACAACACCTAACTTTTATTTCGATGAGATTAATAATTTATAATATTAAAAAAGTACCAATTTCTCCTTTCCTTTCCCTTGATCACTCATCAAGTTTTAATTTTCAAAATGATCCATGCGGACATTTTTAGTTATACAGATAGATATGTTTTGAAAAAAGTACCAAACTGTTTACCCGGATTGGTCAACAAGATATTGGAGTTTTTTTTTTTTTTGTTTGGTATAAAATAAAAGTGATAACAGATTGAGTGATAAAATCGCAGTATTTACGTAGTTATTAAGGACTAGCTGACCCGACAGACGTTTTGGGTTCGATTTGTGAAAAGCTATTTTATTGTGTAAAAATATTTAAAAAGAGAGAACAAAAAAACGTATTTTTGAATGATAATTTTTATTCACATAGGTTTGGGGTATGTTTGATTTACATTTGATTTGAAAATATGTACAATGCTGTTCTTTTTACATTTTGATTGAAAGATCGATGTTCATGTAACCAATTAAAATAAAGAAAATCGATTGATTTGCTGTGATATCATAATTTCGTTCATTGCAATGCTCTATGATACACGAAATGATGATGGTGTTCCTGCACGGGAACAGACGACATACAATTGACCATGGTTTTTTTTTCTTCTTGGAGCAGCCCTCAGCGGATGACCCCTACTCATGTAAAACATTGTGTTTGAACTAGGAAAATAGGTAATGGGAGGGAGGAAAGAGGGAGTAGTGTTTGTGGACATTCGATTTGAACATTCCTACATTGAAAATGATAGGAAACACTTCAGCGGGAAGTTTGTTCCGAATAGGTACAGCACTGGCCAATCGACCACAAAGGGATGAAAAACGTGTATTATGTAAAAATCTACGGGTATCAGGAACAAGTTCCCTAATTTCATCAGAACACATTCCATTGTAGTACCGAGAACAGTGAAACGCAGCCCACATTGTGACGGTGCTTCAGCGAATCAATAGAGTTGGACACCCTACTGTCACCAATAATCACCTTCGCACTCTCCTGTACGCGGACGAGCATCTCCAAAATAGACTTTGAAGCACCGGCTCATACATGGAAGTTGTATTCAATTTTCGGTCGGATATAGGTGGTGTAAGTAGTGAGGAGATCAGATGGAGTGAAGTAATTCCTACACCGTTTCAGAAATCCGAGACACTTGAATGCTTCTTTCGACACTTGAAAAATGTGTTTAGACCAGTGATTAAGGGAATCATTCATGTTTTGCCTCATTGCCCCAATTTCTCACAGGCTTGGTCTTTAACTGAATGAATATGAATGGCAAATGTTGCTGTCATCTGCAAAAGAATAGATAAGGAATAGAGTAGGAGAAACAACGGAGCCTTGCGGTACGCGTGAATTTATCTTGAACTTGTTTGATGAGATCCTATCTATAACAACTCGTATAGGGCGATTTCTGAGAGACCTCGATATAAATCGAGAGAAGTTCTTACCGACACCAAAAGCAATAAATTTTGATAAAAGAAGATATTAAAGTTTTTATACTAAAAACCGATGTTTGGTATCAAATATGAGAGATCACAGATTGAGCACTATTTACGAAGTTATTAACGATTTACGATATTTGAGTTTTTATATTAAAAATCTATTTTTTGTATAAAATATGAGAGATCTCAGATTGAGCTTATATTCCATAAATTAACAGTGTTTACAAAGTTAATAACGATTTAAGATATTTGTTAATTTTTTTTTTTTTTTTTTTGGTATAAAATATGAGTGATCACAGATTGATTTGGACTGGATTTATCTACACATTCACATTCGTTAGTTAATTTGTCCGTGAAATGATCCTATGTTTAGAATTTTATTGAAATTGGCTAGATAATCTTCTATATATATGAAATGGTCCATGTACAGCTGCGTTCAAAATAATAGCACCACGACATTCATATTGTTATATAATAGTATTACGTAAAAACTGTTAAATCGATTTGTGTTGTTTTTGTATAAATGTATACTGTATTCAATTAACTTTCAAACATTAAAAATGATTTCGAAAATGAGATGCAAATTTTAAAGAAAAACTACATAATATATAAATTGCTAAGAAATTCATCAGTCAAAATAATAGCACCAATATAGAAATCGACAAAATTTAATGTAGTAATAATTATTATGGTTTGTAATGTTCTTAACACGTTATTATTAAAAGTAAAATGATACTGTATTTTGTTATCGTATTTTTTGGCAAAAAAGAGACTCCCCACCGCCTACCCATAAAGATTCTAAAATTTTGGAGTTTTTGTATCGAACTTGTATCCCAAATATCTTTTTTCTTTTTCCAAAATACATTCTTAAACGTTTTTGGTTTCCTTTTACCGTTTTTGTGACTCTTGGCCAACTATTTTAAATAAAATTCTGTTTTGGGATATCGCATCCTGTGCTACGACATTGACCTTTTAGCTTGAAACCCAAATTTATATCAATTTATCATTCCAGAGATCATTCTTAAGGTCAAAATTTCTTTGATTTATATCTGAGCATGATTTTATCAAGCATTTGATCATATAAGATTGAACTATTTATTCCACATATTCAATATATTCTTCGAATGTTATAGTAGGAAAACCACGATCGAACTATAATTTTAAAATCTGTGTGTTTTATTCATCTTATCTTATATTTTGGTTGAAATTGGATTCAGAGGACATTCTATGGAAGTCTAATATTTAGGGCCTGGCACACTAAATGCGAACGAACATTTTCTTTCTTATTTTATATTGAAAACAACAAATAAATTTGAATTTTTTTATTGTTTTCAATATAAAATAAGATAGAAAATGTTCGTTCGCATTTAGTGAGCCAGGCCATTAATTATTTAACCAAAAAGTGTTTTGGTACTTGAATGTTGAAGAATGGTAATGCGGCTTTGGAAATTTTACCCTTAATACAGGATGTTATATTGTTAATGATGAAACTTTTCCAGGATTTAAATAATTTAAATTTTGTTCTCGTAATGTCCAGCGAATAACTGCAACACTAGTCGTCACTTTTGACCACCGTAGAGAACATAAAGACCTGATTTTTGAAACGGTGGGCCAAGAGTGTTATGATTAAAAGAGATAATCGGTTTCGCAACCGATAAATTTTACTTTTATTTGAATGTAATGTTTTTTAATACAATTTCTAAATATCTATAAATATTTTTATTCTGAATTCAGCTAATTTGTATGTTCAGAAATCATAATTTTTTAAACAAGAGCTAACATACACAACTTTTTTGTTACTAAAAAAATAGAACATTTTTTTCATTTTTAATTTTACTCAATTCGATATAAATAGATTCAGATTATAATTTTATGGCGATTTTTTAACACGAAAACATAAATTTTCTATATTTTTTTGACAATTTCTTACGATGGTGCTATTATTTTGACTGCACAAATTTTTCAAAAATACCGTTATAAGTGATTGAATGGTGAATATTTGTTAAAGAAAACTTTACATATAGAAGAAAGAGAGATTAATTAACGATTTTATATTGTATTTAATTAAAATTAATATGGAAATAAAAATATTTTCCATGTTAATTGCTTTAAGGTTCTGTGGTGCTATTATTTTGACCGGCACTGTATGTAATGTCATCACGTGAGAACGGCTGGAGAGATTTGGATGATTTTTTTTATTCGATTTGAAATGTTCAGGAGATGGTTTGTAAAGAAAAAAAAATTCAAAAATTCGGAAATTTAAATTTTTAATATATTGCCTCCTTTTCACTTCTCATTTTTCATAATAAAATAAATTTTTTGGAGAAACTTGAAGAACTAACATTAGTAAATAGATAACGGGCGAAACTGGTTCGGTCAGCTAGTTTCGAATAAAATGAGATACAAATTTTGTTTAAATAAATTTCAGAAGTGGGAGGTCACAATAAAATATTCTATGTCACCAATATTCTAAACACCAGCAGTGATTTTATCCAGCAAAAACTCTTCTTACCTAGTTAGCCAGGAAGTAATATTGGAGCTAAGTGATAACTACTTATTATTTGACTGAAACACTACTTATTTTTGTCCGGGATTTGAAAAAATTCATGCGCCTCGCTTACATTCACCCCAATAATATGTAGCTAAAAAAAACAGAAAGAAAAATGCCTTGTGTGGGAATCGAACCAGCATGCTCGATTGTTTTATGTGTTTCAAAGTCTAGTTTTGGATTATCTATGGTTAAAAATTATAAATGAAATTGTTGTTTGGTACATAAATCGCATTTGCAGCAAATGTTATTCCCATGTTGACATCTTAGCGGGTTTATCACCTTTAAAGCTCTATTCCGGTATGTAAAATCTTATGAAGAACACTGTTCGTGACCTAATGTCAATTATTCACCGATCTAGAATTTGGTAAAGTGAGTTTTGTATTCATGAATCATATTATTAGTGACTATTATCTCGTAACCTACAAACATAAAAGATTTATGAAGTTTAAAGAACTTTTGCCGAATAGGTATTTTATGCCAGCCATATTCCATATCTATTTTTGAAAAGTTCATAACAAAACTCCTATAAACTCTGCCTTCTTGCATAAAAATCATTCGAAACCGGTCTTAGGCCCTCAAGCTTTTTTTGTTTTAAATCACATAAAAGTTATTAATAAGAAACCAACCAATAAACAGACTTCAAAATATGACAAGGATTAAGCATTTCTTGTAACATTGTGGTACAACAGCAACTACAACAACACAAGAAAAGTGCAACAAATTTTACAATTTCATATGAAAAATCATTGATCTGTCAGTTTAATGTGGAATATGGGTTTTTTTTTGTGCCAGCATTTTTTACACAGCTAATTCTTTTCAAGTCACTTCCATCATAATTCTGGTTTCAATGTTCAGATCGTCAGATGAAAAAAAAAAAGAAAAACACATACATAGTATTAAATATGATGATCAACAAGGTGATCTAAACAAGAAGATTACCGCAATAGCAACAATATTTATAGAGAAAAAAAGAAGATATACTTATAAAGAAATGTAGTCGTAGACTTGACAGTCAGTCTAGCAATCAGGAAATACATACAACATAAAATGTTGGATGTGTACAACAAAAAAGAGAGAGAAAAAAATGTGGTTAAATATGAAGCAGAAAAAATAAGAAGTGGTAAAGTAAAAAATTGCAATCAAAGCCATGAATACAAATAGTTAAAATAGTAACAGCAACAAAAGTCAAACATATCAGACAATACAACAGACACTTGGACGGACAGCTGAACAGACAGACAGACATACGATGTTTGTGCAACAACTGTCATTTACTTTCTGCGGTGTTTATTCACTCTTTGCTCTCTCCTTGTTTGTATATCTTCCATTGTGGCTCCTCATAAGTTTCTGGGGTATAAGACGGGAGTTGCACTGCACTGTGGAGTTGTTAGAATTCTTATAATTTTGAAAGTTGTTTGGGATTAATATAGTTTAAAATAATTAGTTATTTGAAGGATGTAATCAGGCGTTACTACATCGTTGATATTTGTGTTATATCCATTTAATTAGCCGATTGCTTTTGGCTCCTGGTGACTATGAATGCCGTTTTCATTTCATAACATGATTTTGAAATGGAAACGCATATCTCCGTATTTTGGCACATTTAAATGCATAATTTTCTCTTTTCTCAATATTTGAAACGATTGATCACTGATCGGCATTCATTCATTCCAGGTGCCAAAAGCAATCGGCTAGGCTAATGAAATGGATATAACACAAATGTCAACGATACCAGTGAGTAGTTTTCAGGTACAAAGCAGAGTTCATTTTCAGTGAAGACGTACAAATGTGATTTTTTCTCATTGTGCAGACCACTGCGCCAGATTCTACATTTTTTACTCTTAAGGTCTGGAACTGTCAAATCGATAAATAAAACAACCAGTAAACATCGCGTTAAAACTTTCCACTGTAGCTCGTACAGCACATATCAATTTAGAAACATCGGAAATAATTAGGCAGTTGGTGAACCATTGAATTCTTCGAAGTCAGAACAGAGGTGTTTCTGAGTTGATATGCGTTGTATTTCCAAAGTTTGCCTCCTGGGGTCTACAAAATTTGGAATGAGGAACGGTGATGTCTGAAAGAACGCTATCAGGCTCTAAAAACCAACAAGTTATCAGGAACCGACAACATTACATCAGAATTACTGAAAGCATACCCCACCCTCAGCTCGATTAATCCACCCTATAATCAAAACAGAGGAAACTTGGAGCTGAGTAAGCAGGCTTTCAACTAGATAGATTTATGTTATTGTAGTATTTGGCCTGGAGATCTCCGTTGTACCATTTATGTATAGAATTTCGGTTCCGGATCCTGCTCTCCTCGTGTCTAAATATCCACAGTCCACTCCTCTATCTGGCATAGCCTTAGTCTCCTCAGACTATGCCGAATACGTCTGTCTCCTGTCGCACACGATCAGAAACATGTCTCATAAGCTTCGTCTGTTAGAGGTACAGACAGCGAGAGCAGCATTGAATATAAAGTTGGGGATACAGAGTTCATGCATGTGATTACCGACAAAAGAGTAACCCTTCAGATGATCGATATGGTTCTTGAAGATGCTGGCAGTATAATTTACAACTTATTCTAAATATTTAACTCGTACCTAAAATCAACCCTATTGAAGAGGACTAATGGGGAGCGAATCGAAATACTGAGTCGCAAGTTGAATTACACTGGTGACCAGCTGATGAATCTAACATCTAACAGTCATTGAGGGGATTTCACAGGGAAGCAGTAGAAGAGGATGACCGCCATACTCTACGTTATGGTCAATTGGACATATAATGAAATGAAATAGTCATGAATTTTTAAGTTTTACTTCAAGCTCCCTTTAAGAAAAATTCTTTAAAGTAACCATAGGTTTGAAAATGTCTGAAGGATCTCTCTGATCATAAGGTAAAATCTAGGGTTTCAAATCTATTGAAACAAACGTTTCTAGTCATCACTGCTTAATCAGTGATAAATCAAAATTAAGCCTTGACTATAAAGACATCCTGTATAAAAGCGTTTTCAAACCAATTTGGTCATATGGAAGCCAATGGTGGGGAACAGCCATGAATTTTATACAGAGAGCCTAATTAAAAATTCTTAGAACCAATGCGGGCGCACCATGATAGATAAAAATTAAGAACATTCTCAGGAATTAGGAAGTGCACTGGTAAAGGATGAGTTCAAGAAAGTCCGTGAACCAAATCTTTATATACTGCGATGAACCAAACGTTATGAATGCCTTGTATAACCCATATATTACCCCGTTCAGACGACGCTCATTTCTTGATCAATGATTTCGTTAGAGAGCAATTAGGTTTTAATTTTATTTATAGGATTTAATAACAATAATTATTTAAAACCTATAAAGCCCAATGAAATAAGGCTGATAAATAAAGTGTAAAAAACTATCGTTTCAATATAATCACTTCGACTTGAATTATTCCTGAAAAATTTAATAAGTACTTCAGCATTTTAATCCATAATTATGAGAAAAAAAATCTCATATTTGATCCCAAATGGTACCACTGTACCTTCTGTCATTCACCAAGCAGGGCGAAAATGATTGTTGTTGCTCTGTTGATTGACAGATTGTTAAGAGGAGATCAATGTTTTTAATGTTTATTGCTGACTGTGTCGGTATATTCATGTTGTTGTTGTTGTTGCTATTGTTGTTGTAGTTGTTGCTGTTTGTAACATTTGCTGACTGTTATTTATATGAGAAATTCCTGTTAATTGTGCTAAAAGTTAATTTATATTTTTTTTCTTTCTTCATTATCTCCATCTTCAGCAACCGAGTCAAGTCAATTGAGTTTCAGGAAAAACAAAAGACAATAAACTACAGCGACAACAACAACAACAACAGCACACATTTTTACAAATGACAAAAAACAGTTAATTTATTTATTTTTTTTCGTATTCAAAAAAATCCAAGTGAAAAAAAAAAATATTTAAAATTTCTTGAGAATTTGATTATTGGGGATTAATGTTGACTTACAATATAAATGACCACAGTATTATTGATAAATTAATGTCATTATGTCTTTTGAGATTTTTAGGATTTTGTTGTTATTTTACAATATGTTAATGCTTTCAAGAGTCTTTCTCATCTTTAAATTTAAAAGCTTTTTTTTTTGAGTTGAATCTTAAACAAAAAAGTTAAAAGTTTAAGGTGGGCATTTTATGATGTCAGCGATAAAGATCAGTAAATTTTCGATTTATTGACTGCTGCTGTGGCAATTCCCAATACCAAAATACCATTAACATTTACTTCTTCTTTTTCAATAATTATAAAGTTTTAAATGATTTTTAAATAGTGGCTCGATGAGTTTTTTATTGTTATTATTTATATTTTGTGTTCATAAAAAAGCAACCAAGTTGTAAAAGTTTGCGTTTGAACTCATTTTGATTTCCGTTGTCGCAGTGTGAGCTGTTTGTGTTTTTCACATACTAAACTGTTTCTTTCTCACTAATTTATTATTGAAAGGAATTTAATTACCACTAAAATAAATTATCAAATGGGTTATTAATATAATATAGTATCTGCTTAACATCCGTTTTCCAATGACATACTAAATGTTGTTATATTTTTTATTATACATAATAAAATGTCCAGTTAGATATTTTATATAGACTTGAGGCCAGTGAAATTATATCTAACGAATGATGGTGATGCTATAACTTTTTCAAATGGAGGTAACTGTCAAATTTATTGTCTATACATACTCCTCAAAACGTAGAGTACTAGTGACTATATTTTGAAGAATAATTCGTCAGTGATTTTGGTCGAAACTTATGACAATTGACGAGGCTCAATTTCTTCTAAACTGATATTTAAGCTAACCAAATTAGCGCTTTTGCAGCACAAATAATTCACATACTATTTACGAAGACCCATTACATCCACTTAAAAGGCACTAGAGCGCCATTTAAGCCGGATTTTGTAATTGGGCTTTATTTTTTTGCGATGACGCTATGAATGAATTTGGAGGAGGTTCCATGAGAACTTTTTTTTATTTATTTTTGAAGTCACGGATCTATGCGAACAAACCAATTATTCTGCAATCTCCCTAAAATTTAATTTGCTTTTAAGAGTTAATTGAATTAAGAGTTAATTCTTTCGAACCTTTGGTCATTAATTATTTGCTTTTGTACAGCCAATATTATTTTATTGGGTGTATGACTTAAAAATAAGTATTTTTTAAAATTTTTAGCTTTTATTTTGAAACATTTGTACAATACTACTTCTTCCCACATATACAAAACCATGTTTAAAGCTATCACAGAAAGTCTTCCTGCAAATAGCTGGAAATTTCTCTACACAGATGGATCCAAATCAACTGACTATACTTCCTTCCAGAACACGAATTTTCGGAACAAATATAAAACTTTATTTGAAATGTACATACATATATGTATACCAACATAGAGTCGAAAGTCTTAGAATTCCGAGCCAAAAGAACTGCTCATCTTTTGAGGCCAGGAACGAATCAAGCCAATATCGGATACTCTGTTCCAAAGTGAAGCATATCACAGGGAGAGCGTACTGCTTCGATCGAAACAAATCTGCACTATAAAGCGGGTGAGGCAAAACTTCTCAACCACTTCTTGCTAAATTGGTTTTAACAGGCCGAGGGTTTCATGATGGAATATTAAGGTTTCATGTCTGGCCGCATATTTTGTTTTTTTTTTTGCGAATGATCGCAAAATGAGGATGATATGGTCTGCATTGGACTGTAAACGCACATCGTATCTACTTCGTTTACAACGAATACCACTTAGCAATATGGTGGCGATGATCACCGGGCATTGCACTTTCGGGCTGCCTCACCATGACTTGTTGTCAAAATGAGGAGGAAGAGACCATCCTACACTTCTTTTATAATTGTCCGGCACTGGGTGATCTACGTGCCAGGCTTTTAGGTGAGCAATCCTTTAGTAATCTCTCCGGGTTATCTGGGAAGGAACTAAGGTGCATAGACATGCAAATATCACCTCATAGTGACTTTAACTTCTCTTTCTCCTTTCTTTTTGTTTCTATTTTTTCCTCAGGTACCACAAAGGGAACGATCAATGGCTGCCTGATTAACCTAACCTATATAACGACCACTGGCGAAAATAAATCTCTTAAAAATATTGGTATTCAAGTAAAATTCAATACAACATAAGTTGTATATACAAAACTCATGCCACAAAATTTTCTAACGATCGGTCCATAATTAGTCATTGCTCCCATATAAGGCCCGTTTCCGAAAATCATTTTAACGAGTATAGATTTCTAAAAAAGTTGGTACCCAAATAAAATTTAATACAAATAAGTTTCAAAGAAAACAGTTTATAATGATGTACCCTACTTTGCAAAGGTGCGTGTTACATGATAACAATATTACACATTTATATGCGATATTTTTAACCTTATCCATGAGTGACATATATAAATTTGTAATTTCGTTTGTAATTTCTACATTTTTCATTTGCGACCCTACAAAGTATATCATTATAGATAGCGCAGTCGATATAGCCATATCCGGCTGTATGTTGAATTCAACTTTCCGTAGTCCCTGCTCAGTTGCTATTTAAAATCGAGAAAATCGGTCCACAAATGGCTGAGATATAAGGACAAAACTGGGACAACCTCTATTTTTGGCCTATATCTCGATTACTAAGTCATAAATAGACAATATGGATATCTAATAATATATATTTCAAAGATCATTGCAACGATGTATATAAGACTATAGTAAGTTGGACCTACAATGGGTTAAAATTGGGAAAAATTTTTTTAACCCGATTTTTTTTTTTTTTTTGGAAAAATTTTTTTTTGTCATAAATCTTTTTCACTAATAAATTAAAAAAAAAAAATTTTAATTAAAGAAAAAAATTTTTAAAAAAAAAATTTGAAAAAAAATTGTTTAAAAACTTGTTTTTTTAGAATGGTGTTTTTAAAACACAACAAAATATAATTTACAGTTTCAAAATTATAATTCAGTTAAATTTTGTCTATTTATAATCTTAGACAAGTTATTCTGCTCTTAAATCCTTCGAATAATTTTTCGTAAGCAATTTTCCAATTATTGGTAGTAAGATTATTCCAAATATGTCGCTGGGTTATTTCAACTTAAAAAAATCAATTTAATACTGTCTATATATAAAAAAAAAAATAAATAAATGTCATCTCGGAAGTCACAATATAAATACAATACAACATTATTTTTCTTAGTTTTCAATAAATACCTCAATTAATTCGAAAGCACATCGCTACTCTATTTAACATTATTTTCAAACCCAAATGCCAATAACATCTGACAAACAATAGGAAAAGAAATAAATACAAAATTTTACAAATCATCAAAATTAACAAATGTTTAGAAATCAATCATTTGCTTCATTGTTGTACCTTTTGTTGGAAATTTCAATTCATTTCGCCTCACAATTCAATTGTATTGGAGTAATACCTGTTACGTGTTAAACCCAAAATATTTAGAATATTATTTAGACTGAAAATAATCTGTTTTGTACATGCTGCATGAAAGAGGAGTACATTGTTAAACACATTTAATTTCGATAATTTTTCTATTTGATATCCACACACTTTCATGCACACATTCACTTGTTATGGGTAGAAATAAACGTTTAAACGTATTTAACGCATCAATTTTCATTCATCATTTCCTTATTGAATTGAGAGAATATTTCCTTTGTTTTGTTTTTACTGAACACTACAAAAATAATGCGAGATATTTTAAAATTGCCAATCCGTTTGCAACAAATCAAGCCGAGTAAATTTGTTAATGGAACATTGATGGTTAAGATTTAACATTTTTTGTATTAGACATAGTTTGTACCGAAAATGGGGTAAAAGTTATGGATTATGGCACAATGATTACATGGACAGCCTGTCAGGAGGGCTGATGGACATGGTTAAATTAACACTATGCTGGTGTAGGCTATAAAAATAATTAATACTGACCTTTAAAGCCTGTATAAAGGAAACTATATAAACTATTTAGCAAAATGAAAGTCATTACCCAACCTTTACTTCAGGAATGCATAAATTACTTAAACATGTTTCCAAATTATTCCTGCCTTTTTAAGTAGGGACTGTAAAAGATTCGTTGCAGCTGAATACAATTGTCTAACTTATTTGTTTTCCCTTCTTCAAACAACCTTCTTTCTAAAAGCCAGTCAGTCATTTGTTTAGACTTTCAAATGACATGACCGACGACCGCCTGTAAACGATTGTTTAGGCCAAAATTAATGCGAAGGCTTTAAACTCAGTTAATAAACTACAACAATAAAAATTAATAGTTTGTTGTTTGAACGTGTTCTATTTTATTATTCTTTCTTCTGCTGTTTCTGAGCGTTACAAGTATTTGTAGGATTGAGGTTTTCGTGCGTGTGTTTTTTATTATTAATTATTGTACCGCATTGTTGGGCTGGGATTAAAAATAAATATAGATGACTAATAATTTTTCATCTAAATAAATATGTAGTTATAAAGCCAAGACAAACACACAATAATAATAAAAAAAACAAAACGGTAGTGTCATTTAAAGGCGTATATTTTGGAAATGATTTGTTGAAGAAACCCTATAATTTTGTTAAAATGTTTACACACAAATAAAGCAATTTGTTTAGTGAGATTAAAACGTTAAAACGGCGTTTCAAAGAAGAAGCGATGCATTAAATGCAGCTAAGGCGAGTTTGAAAGAAAGCATTTTTGTTTAGTTGTCAGTTGAGGTTGAGTTAAACAGTGTGACACACATGGGTCCCTTTTGATGCCTTGGTAAAATGAGGTCGAGAAGAGAAAATCAATTCATTCGTACCACCAATCCGAGTTATCATCCAAATCACTCCACACACATCAAGATGTCCAACCATCTGATCCATCAGGTCATGCATACAGCCAGAGATTGTTTCATCCTCTTTTTCATTAAGACAACTACTGCATAAGGTTCAATATCCTAGCGTGATCCCTGCCACCATATTTCATAGTGTACTTCGAGGAATATTTGTTAGTGTTGCTGGTCTAGCCTTCTCTATGATCAATAGGTCGACCTCATAATCCAAGAGCGAGGCCCACTTTGACCAGTGAATCCGAAATAAATCTTCAAGGAATACTTTGGTGTACCGGTACTCAAGAAAATCTAAACGTAGACAGTTTCTCCTACTCGTTCAGCTTATTCCGGCATTCCAGGATTGGATTCGATTTTGCGTAGATTTCAAGGCTGTCTGGCCGAATAGCCTCTTCGTATATTCATTAAAACCTCCGTCGTTTTTAGCCCACCGACGAGATCTCATCTTGAAGAACACTGTACTGATTCGGTAGAATAAAACCAACATGAGTTTTATTACATGCAATATAAAAGCCTCATCCCATACCAAATTCAACTTAGAGCCATCATTGAAGATCTCAAATAGGTTTCCTAGGAGACATTTTACATCTCCAGTGCTTCCATCTGTAATCACCATATTAAAGCCCCTAGCGAAGAAACTTCTGAGGGCATTACAGCCAATGTTGTCTGGGAGTTTACCGAAAAGAAGGCTTCCTTTTTGGTGAGTGAAACCGCAATATATTTTCACTAAAAATCTGCAACTGTTGAATGTCTCGCCATGTCGTTCAGAAAATACCGGCATTCCAGAATAATAATGGATGTTATGTAGACATACATAAGACTTTCGATGTATACCCTATGAATCGATAGCCTAAAAGACACATGTGTTCAAGTCCATGCTATATAAAAACTTATACCCACACCCACCTTCTACTTTGAGCCATCATTGAAAATCTATTGAAGTCCTATCAGAGAAAGGTTGACTTTGAGCCATCGTTGAAGATCTGTAAATTATCCTCTTGGAGATATTGTACGCTACTAAAGCTCTTAACGAACAAAGGTTTGGGTGTTCAATAGTTAATGTTGTCAGTGAGTTGACCGATACAATATTGTTTCACGGCTAAAGTTTCACCGGTGCCATACGCCAGTAGTATCGAGACTGATGTAAGTGTTGAGAGCTACATTCTTAGCATTAAGATCAACTGAAATCGTTTCAGAAAGGAAAAAATTGCCCTTGTTGGGTCGGTAAGAGATTTGCTAGGAGTCAGGGTTTAACTACAATATCAAAACTCTATCATGAGTGTTTGATTCCAATAAATCTTCGAATCCTGGATTAATTCCAGATACACTGCGCTATCAGATAAAGTTTGTTAGATGGAGGAGTGCACAACGTGTGCTCTTGTATTACCTCGAGAAAAGTAAAATATGTATAAGCCCACTCCTAGTGCTCCAGAGAGTGTTCAAAATGCAGATCCAATCTTCTGCGAGATTGTGTCCAGATAGTTTCCACGTGAATAGCGAACAAACCACTAACTTGTATAGACTTTTGGTTTGCTACCTCAGAGATAGTTGCTACTCCCATAGTAGTCTAAATGGGGTGTCACTACTGAAGGTTCCTTCCATATCCATGAAAGCCATTGTCCTTGCTCGTATCTGCTTACAATTTGCATGATTACTAGATACTGACTAAATATTTCTGGTTTCTTGTTATTTAAAGAATATTGGCAATAAAACTTATCATAGTTAAGATTCAATTAATAAAATTTGAATATTTTGTGAAGCTAAGATACGATGATGTTTCGCTACAGATATATGATGGAGAAAAACTGCCAGTATGAGATTTTTTCTGGATGATTACGGAAGTACACTTTTAGGTTTTCACCTGTTTTTTTTATCTAAAGAACGTGAAACTTTTATGGATTTAAAATTACGGAATTTATATTTGTAATCAACGTCCCAAAATTATACAAAAAATATGTTTTACCCGAGTAGCCCATTTCAATAATACTTTTTTGTTGTATAGTAACTAGTTTTGCCATTACTCAAATTGGTAATACTGTAACACTGCCTTTTATAAATATAGCAATTAAGTTTGTTTTATTTTCTAAAACTATTTAAACTAAATATAATTAATTACCATAGAACGGTAAATATTTCATTTAACTATTTAGAACCTATGAGAATCAATAAATTTAAATTTTCATTTTATAAATTTGCTTTCAAAATTTGACAAATGTTTATCTCTACATATTGGAGTAATGAACAAACACAGTTAAAGATACAGGTCAACATTCATACGAAGTGTTGTAACAAGAGGTGGTATTTTATAAACTTTAATTTTCTGTATAAAATTCCTAAAAGGGGCCGTTTTTTTTTATAAAATCGTATTTTTGGTACTTAATATCTATGGGTAATAAAAAAACTATTACAGATATATTTGGCACCAAACGAAAATTATTTAAAAGACCTTTCCAATAGTATACACAAATTTCTGGAAATACATAAGTATGTCAATAATTTGTTAGAGATTTTGAGATCTATACCCCATAACATACACGATCGTAAAACTTTGAACAATATTCGCAAAACGGGGTTTAATCCATAACATATTGAAAAATTGTAGCAATTCATTTTTTCTTAATTTTTTTTTCAAAATTTAGCTCTAAAGTTAATTTATTTTATTATTCCACAATTACTAAACGAATTACTTTGTATTCTAAATGGAAAAATGTTATTCATTCGGATAAAAAATATTTTTTCCATCGATTATTCGAATAATTTTTATTCAAATGACAACCCTCGAATTAACCTTCAGTATCAAGAATCTTACAAAAACCGCAGCAGATATTGCCTAAATATATTGAATAAAAAAATGCTTCCAAGTGTATGGAATCTCATTACCAGAGTTGAGGAATTTGATCATGACTGAAAAATATTTGCAAATTTGAGAATTTAAACTCGCATCCCTTTTTACCACTCCCTATAATGTAGCCTTCATTCCAATACATGTTTACATTTGAATACACATATGAATAATGACTCTAAGTGTGAGTGCACAAGTGATTTGTGTGCGTGTGTCTGAACATAACCAAATATATAAATGCATGTTCCTACATTAATCTGAAGCCGCTTACTGTCAGGTTAATGTGTTGGAAATATCAATCACAAAACCAACAACAGAAATAACAGCAACAGTAACAACAACAACAACCACACCAACAATAAAATCCCGAACAATAATCACAAACATATGGTCAAAAAGCCAAAAACCAACAATATCCAAATGACCAAGCGAACGACTGGCCGGCTTGCAAGCAAGCCAACCAACCATCCGGCCAACCAACCAACGAAAAACAAGTCAAGAAAATCCCAACAAATATTTGTTAGAAATGAACAACATAAATTAATTTAAATTTTTCTTCGTTTGGACTGCACAAAAAGAAAAGAACAAAACCTAAAAAAATAAATCTGCAAAAGGTATGATTATATAAATTATCCTTAAGCTTAACAATAGCAACAACAACAACCACAGCAGCAGCAGCACTCAAAATTCATACTCTAAATTCATACGGATGTAGGCACGGATTGCTCGCTTCAACAAATAGATGTATGAATATGAATTGTATGAGTTGAAGCTGAAAATGCTGAAACTGGTATTTGACTTATGAAAAATTGAAATAATCACATTAATACTGTTGTTGTTGGTAATTTTATTTTTGAACAAGTTATTAGAACGATTTCCTACTGAGCTAAACTGAAACAAAAAAAATCCTAAAGCCTTCCACACTTGGAAGGCTTGAAACATGTATGAATATATGGATAGATACCAAATCCAGCCACTACTAACTTTTTTTTATATTCAGTGTTAAATAGTTGGGGAGATATATTGATTTTATCCTTGTGTTTGTTACCGTATTGGTCACAGATCCCATATTTGCCTATTAGAATTGGTTTAAATCATTCCATATCTTATAAATTAGACCTCTGCACAAAAATATTAAATATACGACATTTTCGTGTAAAGATAAATTTTTATACTCTACTGAAACATGGTTACATTATATGTTACATTAACATCGATTTTTACAAAAATTAACCCTTCACTGCACAAACGTTTTTTTGCATGGAATATTTTTTCTTGATTTAAAGGGTTAAATTCTAACATGTACGAGTGCTATATTCGGCTGCGCCGAATCTTGTATACCCACCATCAATATGTAATTTTGGTCTTCTATGGGGACTTGAATCACTTATGGTCCGAACTGAACAGAATTTAATAGAGTTATTAATTTCTTAAAACTTTAAATGACTTTTGTCGAAATTTATGTTAATATCATTATATATAAATTATTTATTGACAATAAAATACTTTTCTGATACAGGTGTTTTAATTGGGGGTGGGATCAATTATGGACGACCGATCCTCACAAAAGTTGGTTGAAAGATTTAGGTTCATATACAACTAGTTTGTGATATTAATTATTATACAATGAATGCCCAAGTCATTTTCTGATGGTGTCTGATGTTACCAGATTTTCGCTATAGTTTACAGTATAATTTTGGAGTACTTAGAACTAATTTGTGCAAAATTGTATCAGGATTGCCGCATAATCAACATATTTCTAGCTGCTCAAACAGTATTCCGGAGGGACATTTTTATAATTAATAAAATTTTGGATATTTTTTATTTTTTTTTGGTAACAAGTTATTTAAAAAATTTGTTTTTTTTTTTGGAAAATGTAATGTATAAAAATTTCGTGTCACAATGTGTTTGAACTCCTCCGAAACGACTAAAACAATTTTTATGAAATTTTGTATGTGTATTTGGGAGCTATGAGAATAGGTCTTAAAGTTTATTTCATATAAACGCAGGTGTCTGAGGGTAAGCGGTTGAAACCATCAACTAGCTTAACATCAGCACCTGAGCTACAAGTAGCCATCATAGATCGTAGTCAACCTGATGGGAAAATGACTACGGACAGATTGCTGCTTCTGGAGGAGAGGATCTTGCGGGCGCTGGTCGACGAACTCGCATGCAGTGAAGATGATTCCTTTACTGCATTCGATGGCGCCAAATGGCTAAAGGGTGTCAAGATCATCGGGTGTGGTAACGAAAAGGCCCTAGGCTTTCTCAAAAACTGCATCCGAGGAGTTGGCGAACTCTGGCCCAATGCAAGGATCGAAATCGTGCCCCTGGATCAAGTACCTTATCGTACGACGGTGAGAGTGTGGGTTCCTCCTCCTATCTTGGAGGACGAAGCCACGCTAACACTTATAAAGCGTCAGAATAAGGGACTTGGCACAGAGGACTGGACGATTGAAAGAGGACGAGCGAGGGATAAAGGAGAAGGTAAAGATCTCTGGATCAAAATTGGTTCAGAGTCCCTCCGACTCCTACGTTCCTCGCAAGGCGTCATTAAGTACGGGCTCAACCAACTCCGGTTGATTCTGCCCGCGATGAAGCGCAATGATGAGTCCAAGCGGCCTGAGAGTGGTGCAGATTAATCTGCACCATTCCGAAGCAGCATCGGATGATTTGCTGCGCTTCATGGAGAAGGAAGTTATCCACGTGGCCTTAATCCAAGAACCCTGGCTTGTAGCCAGTAAAGTTCGAGGCGTCCGGTCACGAAACTATATGCTCCTTTCTCCAACCCCTGAAGGTAAAGTAAGGAGCTGTATTTTGGTCAGGAAAGACATTAAGGTTTTCCTTTTATCTAATTACAGTTCTGGGGATTTAACGGTAGTTGCACTAGAGCGACAGGGGTTACCAACCCTAATCATATCATCTGCGTACCTACCTTACGACGAGGATAATCCGCCCTCACGTGCAGTACGTACACTTGTAGACTGGTGTAATACAAGGGGCCATGATCTCGTCATAGGATGTGATGCTAATGCCCATCATACTCTGTGGGGGAGCTCGGATATAAATGACAGGGGTGAGTGTTTACTTCAATACCTTCTATCTACTAACCTAAGTGTTTGCAATAGAGGTAACAGACCAACGTTTTTCAAAAGGATCAGGGAGCAGGTCATTGATATTACTTTGGTAGGGAACACGGACTCAGTTAGGATTCTTGATTGGAGAGTATCACTCGAGTGCTCATTCTCCGATCACCATAGGATAGTCTTTACGATACAACTTACACTGGATATGGAAAAACCCTTTAGAAATCCTAGGAAAACCGACTGGGTCAAATTCAGTAATCTCAGTGATACCATACCACCTCCAGAAATGGATAGAGTAAATGGTACACGGGACTTGGACGACTCGGTAGATTTTCTATCCAGGTCACTAAGGGAAGCCTACTATGCTTCGTGTAGGGAGCGGCAGGGTCCTAGGAAATTCCGGCAACCATGGTGGAATCCTAGGCTAATGCAGCTAAGAAAGGACTGCCGGAAACTTTTTAATAAGGCAAAGAGGGACCAAGACCCGTTAAGCTGGGACGATTATCGTCAAAGCTTCAACACTTTCAAGAGGGAAACCAGACGGGCAAAGAAGGAATCTTGGAAACGTTTCTGTGAGGAACTGGAGAGTACCACTGAGGCATCGCGTCTACGTAAGGTACTATCCAAGGACCCTGATACGCCGGGATTCCTGATGAAACCGGATGGTAACTTTACTGAAAGTAGTACCGAAACTTTGGAACTGCTTATGGAGACACACTTTCCGGGTTGTAGGGATGATGAAAATGAGGGCTCCGCTTTGGAGCACCTTGCAGCTTCCCAAATCCACATAAGTGAATTAATTAGCTCCATTGTTAGCGTGGAGAAAATTTCGTGGGCGGTGTCATCTTTCAAGCCCTATAAATCTCCAGGGCCAGATGGCATATTCCCAGCGTTACTCCAGAAATCGATTTTAACCATCATGCCATGGCTTATTATGATTTTTAGGAACAGCCTGGAAACAGGATACATTCCTAAAGAATGGAGAGAGGTTACAGTGGTATTTATCCCCAAAGCGGGAAAGGTAAACCATAGTACCGCCAAGGACTATAGACCGATCAGTCTGTCATCGTTTTTATTGAAAACACTGGAAAGATTGATCGATATCCATGTCAGAAGCATCCTCTCCCCTGACAATTTCTGTAGGGCACAACACGCATACCTTAAAGGGAGGTCGGTGGAGACAGCCTTGCATGACGTTGTTGGAACTATAGAGGGGACACTTGACAAAAAAGAGTATGTTATGGCATCTTTCTTGGATATAGAGGGTGCGTTTAATAATGTGAACATATCCGCTATAGTTGATGCACTGGGTGACCTAGGTGTTGATCAGCGGATAAAAAATTGGACCGAAAATATGCTTAAGAGCAGGGCCATAAACTCTAATATGGGTATTGGTAGGACAAGGAAAGTTGTGACAAGGGGCACACCACAAGGTGGTGTCATCTCTCCACTTCTGTGGAATCTTGTCGTAAATAAAATCCTTTTCAGGCTCAGTAGGACAGGCACCAAGGTAGTCGCATATGCTGACGACGTTGTGCTTCTTATTCAAGGGAAGTTTCTTCCCACAATAAGTGAACTCATGGAATCAGCTCTCAGCGTTCTACTATCATGGGCCAGAGAAAACGGTTTAGGTGTCAACCCTGCCAAAACCGAACTGGTTCTTTTTACCAGGAGATACAAAATCCCAGAATTCAGACCTCCACGACTGGATGGTACTTTTCTAAAGATTTCAAGCGAAGCCAAATATCTTGGCGTAATTTTAGACTCTAAGCTCTCGTGGAAACGTAATGCTGAGAGTCGAATGAAGAAGGCACTATGTGCCTTCTACATATGTAAGAAAACCTTTGGGAAGAGATGGGGTCTTAAACCATATATTGTACACTGGATGTACACCGCGGTCATAAGACCTATTTTGACCTATGGGGCTCTTGTTTGGTGGAGAGCGGTGGACACCAAGACACACCTCTCTATTCTAAGCAAGGTACAAAGACTTGCATGTCTTGCAATTACTGGCTCTATGAATTCCACCCCTCAAGCCAGTCTAGAGACGATGCTAAATATAACTCCCCTTGATATATATATCAAATGCATTTCTGCTAAGTCTGCTCTACGACTCAAACAGTCGAGCGGACTGAAGCATGATCGTATTGGTCACGGCACCATCCTACGGAAGATAGGCAGGCCATTCATTGGGCAGGAAACAGATTACTTGGTATCTACACCGAATTTTGATAGGACGTTTAGGATCAAGATATCGACAAGGGATGACTGGGCCGCGAACACTGTCCTAAGGGACGACGTGATCTCAGTCTACACTGATGGTTCAAAGTCAGAAAGAGGCACGGGCTCGGGAATTTTCTCCGATGAACTGGACCTCTCGCTGTCTCTTCGATTACCGGATACCTGCACGGTTTTCCAAGCTGAGATATATGCCATCGATATAGCCGCGAGAAGAATACGGGAGCTGAATCTCGAAAATTCGACTATACATATTTACTTGGACAGCCTTGCATCAATCAAGGCTCTTAATTCCAACTTTATTAAGTCGAAATGTCTTCTCAACTGCATCCAATCACTGGCACAACTGACACAACATCACGTCGAGTTGATATGGGTCCCAGGACATGAGGGTATCCGGGGAAATGAAGTATCCGACGAATGCGCAACGAACGGGTCGTCCCTGGACGTATCTCTCGCGCAAAGGGATATTCACACTCCCTTGGTGAACGTATCAAAATTGATAAATGAATGGGCTTTGAGTGAGACGGAACTCAGGTGGTCAAATATCATCACTTGTAGAATATCCAGACTGCTCTGGCCCACTCTGACGGAGAATAGGACTAAGACTCTTTTGTCTCTTAGTAGGAATTCGATCAGGCTTCTTACGGGTATAATCACTGGGCACTGTATGATTGGACGCATGTCAGAACGTATGGGTTACCCACGTTATAGTTATTGTAGAAGTTGTTTGGATGAGGAGGAGGAAGAATCGGTAGAACACCTTCTATGTGATTGCCCAGCCTTACAAGAGCATAGACTATTACATCTTGGTAGAGCTCTTTTCCATGATCTGGACTGTCTCAGAGATATGCCACTAGTGAATATGATTAGATTTGTTAAAAGTACTGGTTGGTTCTCACGGGGATCACAAGAAGTACACAGTCAACGAAATTAGGGTGGGCAACCATTCTCCCTTTATGTATATAAGGGAATGGTAATTCTAAGGGTATCACAATGGGCCACAAGGCCTCCGAGTGAACTCGCTAACTTGCGAGCAACCCACGTAACCTAACCTAACCTATATTTCATACCGCTACGCCATAAGGGTGTCCCTATCCAGAATTTGTATTTACAATTTTTTTGCCAAACATTTTTTATTCGTATTTTTTTTATTTGGCATTCAAAATTACCTATAATCCCAAATTTTCATCAACCGACCATCACCCAGTCATTTTTTAGCCGAGATTTTAGTATTTTGAATCAGCAATATCCAAATATCAACACATATTTACCATTTTTTATGAATTTTTTATATATTTTTGGTAGATACGAGAATAGGTCGTAAATTCATGGTCATTATTCAACCATTTTTTTTTATATTTTTTAGCAAAAAATTCTGTTTAAATTTCTCTTCATTTGGCATCAAAAATACCTAAAATGCCAAATTCACTTAGAATACATTCGTTATTTTTTATTTAACAACCAAAATATTCACTAGAAATAATTTGTATGGCAGGACAACGTTTGCCGGTTCAACTAGTATTATATATATTTTTAGCATTTTGTTTAGATGATGGAAAAGAGACGTTCCATCAAAAACGTTATTTTTTGAAATAATTCGGTATCTTGGGATCTATTGGAAGTATATTGCATGCAATATATGAAAATACGTAACAATTTTTCAAAGGGGGCAAGATTTGTGGAACTTCTGAGAACTAAATGAAGGCTTTTTATATAAGTATTTGATATTGGTAAAAACCTTAGGACTTGAGGATTGATATTTTATTAAAATTAAATAATTTTATAAATTTTTGGGACCTCATTTACCTTAAAAACTTAAAACATTATAATATGGTGATTTTCCATGAAAAAAATTTATAATATTTGAATTTATGTAAAATTTTAACGGTTAAAGATATCATAACAAAATTTGGTACTAATATAGATCCAAATGTACTTAATGGCATTACAAGTTTTTAAATATTTTATTTTAAAATACTGAAATTCCTAAAACGGGGAAAATGTGTTCCAAAAACTGAGTTTTTTTTAGAAAAGTGCCTACTGTGGCGTTATTTACCATGTAAAATAAATTTGTAAGTATTTAAGAAATATATAGGCTTATACAAATATGGAGCTTTTTTGAGGATCGGTGCTTTGCCTTTTTAGAATTTTTTACGCAAACCAAAATTTTTTTAAAAAAATTGGCCAAGTTTGGATAGACCTTGGGAGTGTTATGTCCGTTTAAGTGGGTCTAATTTTACTTTACATTAAGTTCTCTTTCCGAATCATTTATAAATTTTATAAAGACCCAAGGAATATTTTTTCTACAAAAGAAAAAATATATGGGCATTTTTGGGAAAAAACTTTAAAAAATCTACACTTTTTACATGTTCCAACTTTGAATGCGTGTAGCTTTTTATAGGGATGAGATGATTATTAGCTAGTTTTCTTTTTATTTTATTTAGAATTTTTTCTCCAATATAACTGATATTTTAAAAATAAATTTCTAAAAAACCATAAAAATATAGAGAAAAATTAAAAAAAATAAATCGATAAACCTAAATATCTATTCAACTGATATTTGGGACCCGATGCGACCTACTTTAACGGGCCACGTACTAGCCCCCATTATGAAGCTTTACAAATGCAAATGATTTCGAAAACACTTCAGCTCCAACCATATGAAATTTCGCAACAATATATCCAATAGTTCCCGAGATACCGAATTATTAAAAAAAACCTTGCTTCGGTGCATGATTAAAAAGTTGGTGAATATAAGACAAATGTGCCTACATCGAAACCAATGGAATATTCCCTGATTACTTTTGATAGCTGTCTGAATATTCAGCTATTAAATTGGTTCATGTTATGAGCTTTTTAATGAACAGTACACAAAATCCATTCCAGTTGAAATTTGAATCGATAAGTAGAATAGTTGGGTGTTTAAAATTCGTCTCAACCCAAAATACCGTATTCAAACTTGCTTCATTTCATTATAAATCTCCAGGTTAAGCAAAGTAAGTAGGCAGTTGAATAAAAAAACTAGATGATAAAACACACTATTTTTTTATTTAAATTAAATGAATAAATGAAGAAAACAAAAAAAACGTAAAAGAAAAATGAAACTAGAAAGAAAACTAAAATTATGATTCACCATGCATTTGAACGATTAGTTGGTTGGCTGGTAGTTTGTTTGCTCGCTCTGCTAGCTGGCTGAATGACTACTAGATGGCAGTCAGTGGTCACAAAGCGGGCACATGTATAGTATATTCTTACATGCAGTTATGAGTTCGAGTATCTAGATCTAAGAGATTTTTTTCCTAGTTTGTTTTTCTTTGTAGAAAATAAGTCAAATTGCATGTATCAAATATTAGAAGCAAAAGGCTTCATTAAAAAACGCAGCTGTGTTTTGTTTTCTTTATGGCAGAAAATGAGTGGTTTTGTGCTATGACTGTAAGACTGTTGGACTGGGCAAATTCTCTACTACTATTACTACTACTTAGAGCGGTCTATGAGCCATAGAATAATACAGGGTGTTGAGGAAAGATTGATAAAGAATGATTGGTAAAGTTTACAACAAGAAACAACTTTTAAATTATATATTCTATGGTACTCTTTTATCAACTTCAGTTTTATACTAACAATTAATTTGTGTTTGACAGCCATTGATAGCAGAAAAACGCGTGAGAAAATAGAAAAAAAGAGAATTTCGTGTGCTCATTAAGCATTATTTTTGCGAAAAAAAAAACCATCGCACAAGCCATCAATTTCAATGGTAAAAAAGTGGTTTACTGAATTTCGTTACGGCCGTACCAGCACGGAATACGCAAAACGTTCTGGACGCCCAGTTTAGGTCTTCACACCCGAAACAATTGAAAAAATTCACGATATGATGTTGGTCGATCGGAGATTGAGAGTGCGATTGTTTCAAGAAATTTTGAAAGAACACTTGAGTATGAGAAAGCTTTCCGCAAGATGGCTGCCGCGTTTACTCACATTCGGGTGCACACATGTGCAGTTGCCATGCAAGAATCCATGAATTAGGCTACGAATTGCTTCCTCATCCGCACTACTCTCCGGATTTAGCCACGAGTTTTTGTTTCTAACACTTCACTATTAAATTCAATAGTACTAATTCTACTGCATTTAAGGAAAAAGAAAAATTTAATTTTTCAGAGATCGTTATTATTCAGCTATATTCCGAAAATCTAGGTTCTGTGAAAAATTCGAGCAGCATGTGGTTTCCATCATTGACTTATTGTTGGTGAGCAGCTAGATTGTGTGTTACCACATCTCATTATTTTGTTTGTCTTTGGCGTTATGTGTCAAACGTTTTTCGTCGATAAGCCAACTTTACTATTTCGTAATTTGAGAGAAACCGGTAGCAATTTTCCAGCATTGTGGCGGGAAATTGGATATTCCTCATAGTCGAGGTCAACATTTTAATGAAATTATCTTTAAAACGTAAATGACAGAGATTGTTCTTTTGGATCATAATAAAGATTCCCACATCCATGATCAGTTGTTCATATTTTTTAATTGAAACTTGATCGTCGACCTTCTCGATCCAATAGGAATTTGTGCGAGAACTGATATAGAGATTTCTCATAATATTTATTATATTTAATTTTAAGAGTAAAACTGATTTGAAGGCTCCACGTAAGATTGTGCTCTCTGCGATTGAATGTGACGTTTGCTAATATTGAAATCTTAGATATTATGTTAGGTGGGGATAATATGTTAAGAAACATTTAAATAGTTTTTTAATTTCCTTAATTAACCTTATTTTAATAATCACTCAAATGTTGTTACCCTGTAAAATGTCATCATAACTACAACGCCTTTGTTACTCCATTAAAGTTGTGTTATTATTATTTTCGTTTGCATTTTAGTTTTGCTTATTGTTTTTCTCTACGTTTGTAAAATGTAAAAAAAAAAAAAAATGTTGCTTAAATGCGCAATTGCATTTGGTTCACTTTGAAATAACATAAAATAAAATGTGAAGTGAAGTGCAAAACAGCAAAAAAGCAGAACTAAAAATAAAAAGAGTTGGCCAGCTGTGTTCGCCTGTCTACCAGTTTGCTTTATTATCCATTATTATATGGATTAAAATAATTCACCTTCTGGGGGGCTATAGTTTTTGCGTTTTTCATACAATTTCTTTTGTTCTCTGCCACAGTTCCGCTCGCCCAGTCCAGTCCACATCCATCCATAGTATCACCAAGACATGAGGAATAACAAAACCGTTGACCATTTCAATTCATTGCATACTCAGTACAATACTAGTACATATTTAATTTAACATTCGAGTTGGTTGTATTTTTGTTGCAGCAAAACAGAATCAACTGCATAAATACTTGATATGAATGTGAGTAGTTGTTGGATTTATAGTGACCAAGTTCTGGTTTTTAGTACCAAGGTGTTGTTTGTTATTTTTCCCTCTCTCTGTCTTTATTGAAATCAAACGACTTATTTGCCAAGTGATCTGTGCAACTTGTAGAGTATTGAGACAAGAAAAAAAAAAACAACAACAACAATGTACCCCACCTATTGTTAAAGTCAATTGTTATGAAAAAGGAACACTCAAGAAAATTATGTCGTCTAGAAATTGTAGTAGACAAAATTTTAAATATTTCTTATTGCAAAAGTTGTGTTGAGTGTATGGTAACAAACTCGTTGTGCTGTTTGTTTGGGACATAATTAAAGGTTCATTACAATTTTAAGATTATAATATAAAACAAGATTTTTTCTGACAATACCGGTTTCGGCTCACAATATAAATACTAACGCGGATGCTACAAAGTACAAAGGGATCTGTCATTCATGGATCTTTGGAATATACATACAAACTGTGCCTCTATCTCGACTACGTTCCGATTGGTTGGAGAAAGGGCCCAACAAGACTAGCATCTTTGCTATTGAATATCTTGGAATAACATATCGACTCACATAAGGCTGAAGTTGAAGGACTATTTAATCTCTGTGGTGTCAACATGCTACCTTTCGCTCACCGGAAACAGCTTGAGCTTGTAAGAGCAGTTGAGACATCAGTAGAATTTAAATAGTATGCGACGGTAGCTTTCTCAGATGTAGAACGTAACAAATGTCGCAATTCAACGGGCTCTAGATGTTGGACTATAAGTACTAGCTGAAATCGATACTTATTACAGCTTGTCTTGAAATAACAACGAAAAGTAGTCGTGAAACATTACGGAGAATAATCTCTACTATAATGCGGCCGATTACCATTAATCGGATTCTTCTCGAATTGGAAAATAAGGCAATGAAAGCTGTTGCATATGCGGACGATGTGCTACCAGGTATGTTTATGAATGTGAATAGCAACATTGTGACCAATATCTCCGCAACGGCGCCGCAGAAAGTGGGACGGGTTAAACCCAAACAAACAGAACTGAATCTGTTTACCACTAAGACCAAGCTATCACGGATGTGGGCTGTGGACGCTTGACATTTTAATGATACATAAAGAATGATTCATTTAGAGGTTTTTCATTTTTTTTTTTTTTTTTTGCATATCTCGTGTAACTGATGCCTTACTATTGTATCAACTTATTTATATTCAGTTTTGCTTGACAATTCATCATCACCCAAATAACGTCTCCAAATTATTCAGCTGTATTACAAAAATCAGCGTTATGTGAAAAATTCGAGCTCCATATGGTTTTTATCATTGATCTTTTGTTAGTGAACAGCTAGATTGTGTGATATCTCATCTTATGATTATTTCTTTGGGGTTATGGGAAGTCAAAAGTTTTCGTCGATAAACCAACTTTAGTTTCTCGTAATTCGTGAGATACTAAAAGCAATTTTTCTTCCGAATAGACAATATATAGCATAGTCGCGGTCAACATTTGAATGAAATTATCTTTAAAAAGTAAATGTCTGAAATTTTTTAATTCACCATTTTTTTAAATGAATCTTGATCGTCGATTGTTCCAATAAGAATTTCGTGAAAGTCGTCCAAAATCTGTTGTTCAGCCAGAATACAATATTTATGTGCGAGAACTGATATTGCTTGACTTATAGTGAAATTGAGAGAAGCTTGGGCATTCTCGAACAATTGACAATCGACATAGTCAATTTGTTTTCCAAATAGTTAATGTTGGAATTATGTATGCATATGAGATCAAATTATTTTCTTGGTATATTTATTTATATAGAAGTCGCTATCAATATTGCTACTATTACAGACACTCTTAATCAATTTGACCTAAACCCGGACTATGGAACAGATGAATAACTTGTAAGGCAAATAAAGTGGCAGAGTATGCCACTTTGTAAATATTCTCTCCATTTCTTTGAGTGACAGCCATTCATAGGCTCCTATGGATTTAAAAAAAAAATGTATTCAAACCTGTCAGTTATACGATACCGATACGAGAAGTATAAACATTTTTCCGGAAAATCAATTACAGACTATGCGTTAGAGTAAAACAATGTATATACAATATAAGGAATGGTCAGATATTAGCGGTGCAATGAGAGCTAAGTAAAAGGTTTTTTTAAGCTCTGTAGAACTTATGAAAAGGTTAACTGTCAAACGAACTGTCATACTGCGCTCACTATTGGCATTTATGGTCAGTATACTCTAGCAAGTCATCGTAAATAGATTGTCGCTTGAACAATTCCACCAAATTACCCAAATATACTTTAAAAATCAGTCATCGATTCGCGTAACTTATAGTCAGTTTTATCGCAAAATTATGTTCAGCGATCAGTCTAATTTTTGGAGTAGAACCAATCCATAACAGACCCTATAGACTCTATTACATCGAGGAATACGCAGGTGGCATCATCGGGCCTTATTTCTTCAAATAAGCCAAACAGGAGCAGTAAGGCTAACCGGTTTGTTAATAAACTAAATTGGTGTATTCCTTCCAACAGGATGGCTGGCTCTAAGTGCCATATGATGACCACAACCATCGATTTATTGAAACCAAAATTTGGCGATAACTTGATTTCGAGACATGAACCTGTGAATTGGCTTCCAACGTCGTGCGATTTGACACCTCTCGATTATTTCCTGTGAGGCCACGTAAACTTACTGATTTATGCTAATAAACCAGCAACAATTGACGTATTGGAGGCCAATATTGTTCGTGTTATTCGTGACATACGACCAGAAATACTTGAAAATGGCCCAAAATTGGACGTCCAGAATGCGCTTCGCCAAGAACAACCGCGGTGGCCATATGCCCGAAATTTATTTATTAAAATTTAAATTTGTGTGTTATTTTCTACAATTTTAAGTTCTGTCGAGCTTAAAAAACACCCTTAATATTGACAAAATCCGTTTAAACAATTCTACTAATCAATATATCGGTACAATGTGAAGCACCTCAAAAATTTAAAACGTTTCTTAAAGGTTAAAAATGAAATGGGCACATGAATCTCCGTTGGAAGGACTATTAGAGTTTATGCGAAGATTTCGACAGAAAAAAGGGAAAGCATGCTGAATTTGAAGGAGGTTGTTAGGAGTCCTCACTGGTCACGTTGAATTTAAATCGCACCTTGGCCATTCGGCATGTGGAAAGCAAAACGATACCTCGAAATACACCGTATACCACAGTGCGGTTTTGATGGAAAAAGGAATACATAATTATTAGAGAAACAAAGAAATGACTCAGACTTGAAAACGCTTAGGTGTTATATAGAAAAAAAAATAATTTCTAAACGAGATTAAAACATTGGTATATCGGAATAAATCTCACAAAAGCGAATAATGGTACCCTTTTGGTTAAAAATTCTATGGAACACTAAACAATTTATGTTTTTTATTAGCACTGTTAAAAGATATATAAAAAAGCAATTCTACATTTTGGATGTAATTCATAATGTACCTGAATGCTTTCGTTCAATACGAGATGTGAGAGAAAGAAAGGTATACCTGAGAAGTCTAAGAAAATAAGGAAAATAACGCTTAAAAAATCAGAAGATCAATAAAAAAATCTGTCAACATGTAACTATCGAAATTTTATATTATCTCTGTACCTAAAACTTTCATCAGCACTGTGACGGTAATACTGTTGTAGTAGTTTATTGTTACTTTGTGGTTTTAGTTCAATAAATGAACTTACAATTCAAATGTTTCAACGTTTCTGGCTGATCGTTGTTTAGTGCAATTCTTTCAGCCACCGCTGTTACCAATATTGTTATTGCCATGCTGTTGTTGTTGTTGGCTTAGCTATTTAAGTTTTATGCAACAACATACCCTTCTAGTCTTCAAGTCTTCTGAGTTAGTGGCTGGAAAACATAAGAATGGACAGACACCAACACAGTCATACATTAAGCCAACATGTAACCAAGTTTATTCATTGCTACCGGGGATCATTTCTGGCTAAAACTATTTGAACATGTTTTTTTTATAGTCAATACACTCATTCGACTAAAGTTAAAGTATAAACTAACTAACTATATTTTTATTTTATTTCTCGTTGTTGCTTTTATAATGTAATGCTTCAATAAGTCGTAGTTTCTGTCGTCGTCGCCTTAAATGTAGTTGTTGTTGTTGTTGTTGCTTTTGCTGTTGTAAAGTTTTAGGCTCGCGTCTACGGAGACACGCCTAACCGCAAGGCAACCGTTTTTCTTGTGTTACCAAGTCTTTGGATACTCGCCGTAATATGTACTCGTACATACGTCTGAATGTTGCTGTTTCTTTAACGTTTATTTAACTTTAAGTCTTTTGTTGCTTTAATAAATCTTTTGTTTAAGATTCAAAACACAATTCCTCATTCTTTTGTTTAAAGTTGTTTTGCTGTATTTTTGATATTTTTATAGTTGTTGTAGGGGCTTAGATTGTTATTGCTTGTGTTGTTCGAATATTCGAGGATTACATGACCTACAAGTGTTTTAAGTCAGGTCTGATTATTTAAAACATAAACTAAATAATTTCAACTAGCCGTAAAATAAAAGTTAGTTGTTTTCAAATAAATATTGTTATTTATGATTTGCAGATTTAGTTTAAAAGCTAACAAGAAATCACTACTTTTGAGATAAATGCAAATTTTGTTATTCTTTCAAAAGGCCCGGTTTAAAAGGGGGAAGTGTAAATCATAATATTTTTTTATGTAATATGAAGTACTATTTTTAATTATTCTCATTTAAACCTTCTAACTGATTAACTATTGGGTGTAAGACTTAATAATGCGGGATTTACAATAGATGGCGCATGTTTTGAACGCGGTTTTTGTTTTTAACAAAAACCGTGCGGTTCAGATTCATCCAAAAGAAGGGAAATTGGAGGCAAGTAACCTTGATTTTGCATGTTCGAAATGACTCTTGAACGCTGTAAAAGAAAATAATGTTTTCACCGAATCATTACTTGCGATGAAAAGTGGATCTATTACGATAACCCGAAGTGTAAGAGATCGTTCTTGAAGCCCGAATCGACACCGAAGCCAAATATGAATGGCGCTAGGCAATACTCTGTATTTGATGGGACCAAAACGGTTCTACTTATTATGAGCCATCACAGGGAACCTGTTCCGAGCGCAAATTTTTCATTTGAAGCGAGCATCGGCCGTAAAACGCCCAGAATATGTCGTAGTATTCCATTATGACGACGCTCGACCACATATTGCAATACCTGTTAAAAAGCTTTATAGTCCAGACCGTACCCCGTCCGACTATTATTAGTTTCGATCGATGCAGAACGCTCTCTCTGGGATACGATTCACTTTGGAACAGAGTTTTAACTTGATTCGTTCTTGGCATCATAAGGTGAGCAGTTTTTTTTTTTTTGGCTCGGAATCCATATGTTACCAGAACGATGGGAAAAGGTCTTAGCTAACAATGGCCAAGCCTTCGATCGATGCATCGGCAATAACTAGTGGTCGGAAGGTGCAGAGTTTGGACTTTAGGAAAACTTCCCAACTACTTCATTCTAAATAATTTTTAACGGTATTGCAACATGTGGCCGAAAGTTGTCATGACGGAATATTACGCTTTCTTGTTTGGCGCATATTCTGGGCGCTTTTCGTCCATTGCTCGCATCAAACTAATCTGTTGCGTTCGGTACCGGCTCCGTGTGACGGTCTGACCAGATTTCGGCTGGTTGGCCGGGCTTCATATACGATCTCTTCAATTCACGTTATCGTAATGGAGCCATTTTCCACCGCAAGTAATGATTCGGTGCAATTTCATTTTCTGTTATAGCGTTGAAGTTAGATTTCAGACACAAAAACTACTTTAACGATATGGTACCCAATTTCCCTGCTTTTAGATAAATCTTGTTGCTTGCAAACGCTTTAAAATTGCTGATTGAGTAGCTCCCAATGATTTTGTAAGCTCTTTTTGAGTTTGACAACAATCTTCATGGAGTAATGCCTCCAATTCATGGTCTTCAAACCTTTTTTTGTCTGGCCTGGGCGATCTTTGTCTTCCGTGTCAAAATCACCACTTCTGAACCTAAAAAGCCATCTCTCGCACGTTGAAACCGATGAAACTCAATCACCATAAGATTCAGTGAGCACTCTGTGAAAGAAGTATATCAAATCTTCCGGCATATGACTCAAAAGTAGACATATTCGAAGCAAAAACAAAACGTTGTTGTTGACACTATAATGCTCAATAACTAAGTGAGAATAAATGACAGATATGTACCCTACAAAATGACATATAAGTTATTTAAAATAAAAATTGTGTTCAAAAGATATGACATCTATTGTAAATCCCGCATTTTTAAGTCATACACCCAGGTATTACAGAGGTCTAACATTGCAGCTTTAATCTCTGTTTTAATAATAACAGAAAATAGAGCACGAAATGTGTTTTATGAAATAATTTTAACGAATTTGTAACTAAAATCTAAATTTCTTTGAAATTCGCAAATTTCAATTCGGCCCCCACGCTAACTTTTAGTAAGCACAATAATGGAAATTTTTAATTATTTTTTAAATTCGTTTAAAAAATTTTGAAAAGTTGTAATTGGTTAACATGGTCAGACATTTTTTATATTTAATTTTAAAGACAAGGACGGGACAGTTCTGTGTCTGCTCCCTTCCCTCTAGGAAAAATATAATTCCCCGGGATAGTACTATGATATTTTTTCTATGATACCCTTTCAAAATGGCATGACCTTTTTTAATTTTAAATCTCTCGGTTCTTAGCCCAAATATGTACTAAGTATGTATATTAACAAAAATATTTTACATCTACAACATATGTTAACTTAAAAACCAAGTATCTAAATAATAGCAAATTAATGAAATGGAAAATAGATTTTCTTTTCTAATACCAATTGCAGTTTATCCCAAATGATACTTTATTTTCATTTCTGTATTTGTGATGTAATTTTAACCTTAAAAAAATATTTTGTTTCATCATTTACGAGACATGCTTTTTTTTCTACTAAAGATGAAGTAAAGTTTGACGGCATAAATTAAATAGAAAAGGTCAAGTTCGTTATCAAAACAGAAATGGCAAGTAAATAAATGAATAAGTAAATACAAAAAAAAAAAAGAAAACATTTACTGTGAAATGAAAGAGAAGAAGTGAAGTGCAAATAAGTAGAATCAATACTTGTACAATTTAACACCGACTGGGTCCTCTATAAATATTTGCTGGTTTCAGGAAAGGCAAAAAATTAAAAAAAAAATTAAAAAAGAAAACAAAATAAAAACAGGTACAAATGAAATAGTAAATTTTGTATAATTTTATTTTCAAGCGATCAAGTCATATTGTTTGGTAAATGTAAATGAATTGAGCCTACAGGAAAAGTCTAACAGAAGAAGAAAAAAAAAGGAAACTGAAAATAAAGTTTGTAACTCATGTTTAAATTTGTGTAGGTCGCTAGCAAATGCGTAGATGACAATGAAAACCTTCAGACTTTCAACTTTTTTCAACTAGTCTCACAGGATATGAGTGTGTTTGGAGTTGTTGGTTTTAGTTTTGTGTAGGCATAGTAGACAATTTGAAAATTTTTTAAATGTAGTAAGTTAGTTATGGTCGGCTTGAAATAGTATGCTACATTTCTATGAACTTCATTAATATAAGTCAATCCGACTGTCCCTATTCGTCTTGGGCAAACCCCCAATTGTAATCTACCATTCTTGTCCCGTAAGTCTCGGCGATCGTTTCATCTCCTTTTCACCAGTTCCTGCATTCGACTCTCCTGACGGTACATTCGACCTGAATGTAGAACAAGTAATCGCAAAATCTTTTAAGGCAGCATGGATGTCAGAGGTCTCCTTAGTTCTCGTATACAATCTGGTTAATATTCTAAAGGAAGTGTTTCCAGTACTTCTGGATGTCGTGTCGTTTATTACCTGTTGTACTTGATCAAAATATTGATACCAGTTCTGAGGACGCTCGATGCATAACTTCGTCAACATTTGTAATCAATAAGTGTTGCACGCCTTCCACCTCGCGGTATTTCCTAATCAACGTGAACGCTGTACATCTGTCCGTAATTACGCTTAATGGATTACCAAAAATTGCAGCTTGTTTCCGCAGACGATCAGCAACTTCCTTAGTAACAGTGCTTTCCTTGGAAAAAGCCACACGAATTTCGAATTAGTGTCGACATGGTTTAAGTGAAGCGTCATCAATGGTTTATCTTCCTTGTGTATGAGGTTGAGAAATCCATCCTTGCGACCAGCCTTAAAATCAGTCATAATACACTCCATACAGCTTTTAGCAATACTCTCACAATTACTTAGTACTCAGCTCAGGAATATAGAAGGGCTTCTCCACCAAATTCTGCGTCCTGTGTGCAGCAAAATTACCTTGGCGATGAACCATTTCTATTATTTCCTTCTCCATGTTCAACGGTATCACTATCAGCTCTTTACCAATGTCTTTGTGCAATATCTCGTATTTCAGGTAGTAGTCGCCATAAAAACCATTCTGAAGAATTTTACGAACTGCTTTGACCCAATTATCCTGAGGTTAGACTTCCTATATTAGCTGTCGTAAAGAGTCCTCCTTCAACAGACACGAAACGTAATTCTTCAACATGCTTCATCTTTTACACAGACCTATGCTCAATGCTACAGTCAAATGCCTGTAGGAAAAGCACCCATCTAGATACCCTCAAGGGCACGCCCTGCTTTCGCATCGTCAGGTTAATTAATTTTGCAAGATAATTCCCAAGTATTGATTCTACTTCAACAATTTCTTTCCATCTTTAAATAATGAACCATCCCCAGAAATCCGATTCTGTTGGAGTCTGAAACTTACGAGTTTTGTTTTGCTTTTCTAAAATTTAATTTCATTGCGATATATTAACCTTTAACTATTATTCTTTGCTTCCTAGAAAAAAAGTTTCTTAAAGGACTTATAATAATTTTATAATATTTCTGTAAGGCACTCACTCGTATCTCAAAAAGGATAATAGGGTTTTCTGTATGCCCTTTGGAATTTAACCTATTTTTTAAGAGACATTTTTAATATAGGCTAAGTTTCCTAATATCCCTAATCTGGTCTTATATGCTATCATAGGAATTCCTTCATCCCCGGAAACCGAAAAGTTTTTATATAAAAAAAGGAAAAGGAAAACAAAATGTAAAACATTAAATTTTTCCTCTTCAAATCGTTGACTTGGATCCGCGCCTGCTTAAGAACCATGGATTTTTGGATTCGGTGTCGATTTGGCAGGTTGATCGAGCTTTATATACGATCGCTTTCTCTTCGGGTTATTGTAATATATCTATTTTTAATCGCAAGTAATGATTCGGTGCAAAAATTATTTTCTTTTATAGCGTTCAAGCATCATTTCGGAAATGCAAAATCGTCTTTCAAGGTGTCTGGGCTTCAATTCGTATGGTACCCAATTTTCCTGCTTTTGATAAATACTGCTGCTTGCGGACCTTTTAAAATTGCTGATGGAGTAGCTCCCAAAGATTTTGCAACCTCTTGTTGAGTTTGACATTAATCTTCATTGAGAAATACCTCCAATTCTTGGTCTTCAAACTTTTTTGTCTTCCTTGTCTCGCACGTTGAAACCGATGGAACTCATTCACCATCCGTGTACTTCAGCGGCTCTTTTTTTCAACTTATAGAAGTGAAGCAAAACTTCCCCCATATGACGCTTTGTTGATACAAAATTCGACGTCCAAAAGATACGCCTTCTATTGTAAATCCCGCATTTGCCAATGTACAATAATTTTATTCGTTTTTTTTTTAATGATATTACAGAGATTATTCCGCTATAGAAAATGTGTCCAATTTTTAATTGGTGTCCTGCACAGGACCATCCAAATTTAACCTGTTTTATGTCGACGTTCGGGATTTATTGTATTTTTTATAAAATTTCAAAGCAGGGTATACCCAACGTAATACAGTTTTATATACAACTAAACCTTCTTAATTCTGGTTTTTCATGGTAAAATTTGGTTAAAGATCACAAATTAAAATTCAGTTTGTGATCTTTGAACTTAAAAATCAGGAATATCAGATTTTAGTTAACTTTATGCTTATTCCCTTATACAAATTTGTTCGTGTTACAAACAAATTTATAGATTCTGTTTGAAATTTGTAAATTTTTTATAAATTATTCTTAAGAAATTCATATTAGTCTCTCAACCCCAAAACCCAAGAGTAGCGTACAAAAGGTGCAAAACGTTAATAATGAAAGAAACCCAACACAAGAAAAAAAAAAAACAACGGCCAGCGGCCAAAATAATGCACGATAATTTAAAATGCAACACATGATTTTTTCAAAAAACATAAAACAGTCAAACAAAAATTTATGTAAAGAAAAAAATTCAATATGAGAGAAGAGCGGGCTCAAAAAGAAAACAAAACAAGCAACTTTAAAATAAAAGAGAATTAAAAAAAAATACTCTCTTCTTTATAAAATAAAATGAGTGAACTGGAAACCTTTAGATACCAAAGCAAACAAAAATATAAACAAACTCCACACTGGAAATGATCTAATTGGAAAATTCCTGTTGCTTTTGAGAGCCGCAAGACAACACGAGCTCATTTTCCAACCAAACAACCGATCAACCACTTGTTGGTTGTTCCGGCACACATAAGAAATAATAAAGATATTTATACGAACTACAAGAGAATGTATCTGGATACATTCCAGTCACAAAGCAAGAATGTATTTATTTTGAGTGACTCTGAGTGAGCACACGATGTGTAAAGTATCTGAGGGTTTTCATTAGTGAACAGTCGTGTTTTGACTTTTATGAAGCGTTGTACAAGCCACGGTTGATTTATTTAAATTTTTTACGTTCGACTTTAACTTACGTTCTTCATTGTATACAAATTAAACTGGCGGTGATTTATTTATTTTGTATACAACACCACAAAATCAAATAAAAAAAAGTGATTAATTTCTCAAAAATACATAAAAATAAACAACTATTTTAGCATAATTTAATAATTCCATAAAAATTCATTATGAATATTAATATAAATGAATATGTATGAATAATTAAAGTGCCTATCAAAATAAAAAAAAAAATAAATTCTTTAAAAGAAAAAAAACAAAACAACAAATAAAATAAATAAAAATACTTATAATAAATACAAAACAATATAAATTTGTTTAAGTTCATTATTTTTACTGAAAATCCCCTCAAAAAAAACGTTTAAATTTCTAATTTAAATAATAAAAATAATGTTTATTATTATTTGTTAAATCCGCTTAGGTTTTTTTTTTTTTTGTTATTTTTATTCTCTCGTGTGTGTAAATTTGTTGTGTTTTATAAGCTGTTTAGTGGTAAAAAAGGATTAAAATCATATCAAATAGAAATAATACAAAAATATAGAAATATAAAATAGAAACAAATACAAACAGCAATAAAACAAACAAAACAAAAAAAAAAAAAAAAGAATAAAATATCTTCCCATGATGTGTATTAAAGCATGAGCTCTATTTTATTGTCATTGCCACAACGTTATAAGCGCCAATTACAAGCAATGACTCTCGCCGTGATCATCATCTACACCACTTTGGTGTTTTACCAAAGTTCATATGGATATCCCAATATCGAGGTAAGCACTTAAATACATATGTACATACGTCTAAACAATAAGACTTTGTTGCTGTGGACAAATTGAAAACAGGGCTTAATTAAGAAATTAAGTTATTAGTTTCATCGGAATCAATAGAATTTTTGAGTCGCTAGAAGTTGTGGTATTCAAACAAAAAAGATTAGAAAAAGAAGCTAAATATTTGATTCAACATTTCAAAATGGGGGTTGATTTATATCAAAACTAAGAAAAGGTGTTATCGTAACCTTAGTATCCAAAAATTGAAGGCATTTCTATTTCAGTAGAAATTGATTTATTTCTACAACCACGGTCACTTACAAACTAAATAGTTGGAAACTTATAGCAAGCTTAATATTTGCAGAAGATTTTATATTAATGGCTGGTTTTTAATTCGATAAAATTTTTAACAAACAGATTTCGTTTCTTAAAATCCGCTGTCGTATTCCAAGGATATGGCATCCATAAACTTTGAGTCACAGGGCTCAAACTTACCCAGCAAAATCTCTACTTTATCTAGTAAGCCAGCAAGTAATATTGGTGTTAAACGAAAACTACTTAGTATTTGACTGAAACACTAGTTATTTTTTTCGCGATTTGACAAAATTCATGCTAACCCCAAAAATATGTATCGTAAGCAGAGATCGAAAATAACTCGTCCATATACCAAAAAACCCAAATTGTGATTTATATTTTTGTGATAAAAATAAATCACTCAAAATAACAGTTATAAAATGATTTTTATTTACATGGTTTGGTATGACCTTTATTAGTTTTTGTTGCTTTTTAACGGTTTGATGTGAGACAAACAATTCATTTGTTCTTGATCTTAATAACTGTTACTTCTTTTTATTTACATACAATAACATTTTTTTAGTAATTTTTAACAAATTATAAATAAATATGATGAACATGAAGTAATGCAATTTCAAAAAACTATTGTAAATTTTTGTGAAAAAATTTTATGTTCAATGATTTATAAATTTAATATATTTAAGCGTTGATTTGCATCAAATTACTTTCTGCGATTTATTTTTATGTTCGCAAATAAAAGTCACAAGCTGACCTTTACGAAAAAAATAAATTTTAAATCACTCATCTAGATTATTTGTGTTTGTTTCTTTTCTGTTTCTCTCAACCCCTAACCTAAAATGTTCTCTAATAAATCACTCTCTCAGTGATATTACACAAAAAATTATTTTTAAATGGCTGCGAATGAGAACTTACCATTGAAATGAAAGTGAACCCGTTATTTTCGGTCTCTGATCGTAAGTTAAAAACGATTGTAACATAAACATATAAATTATTATATTCTATATAAATATATAAAATACAAAAAAATGTTTCTACCTATGTCCGTTTAGACTCTAACCGATTAGCTTCAAACTGGTTTCATTGGAAAGGAAATTTTCTGAAGATGGTTTTAGGTCGGTCTATTCGTAAAGACGATTTTCGAATTTTCGCATACAAACATTTTTCCCAAATTTGAACCATTGAAAATTTTTATGTCTTGAAACTTTGTATGTAGGTACCTCACACGATGTATAGATCCACTTTGAAGGGATTTTTGGAAATTCTAATTTTAAGGGGGTAAAAATTAATAAAAACGGGTAAAATCTGTATATTTACAGCTCTGTAACTAATAAAAATCCAACTTAATCTGAATTTATGCAAAAAATAAGTAAACAGATGTGTGGTACTTTCTGATTTTTGAACTTTAAGGAAATAAAAAAAGTACGAAAACCGAGTTTTGGTACTTTATTGTGTCCAATATCCCAGAAATTAAATTTAAAAGGAATCGCAGTCCTTCTAAAAAAATTTCAAAAGGTATTTGACAGTTTTTTGAAGTTTAAACGTATGAGGAGTCAACTTGATCCCTCTTTTAGGTATTTCTTATACAAATTAAAATATTAAAAATACTGTTTATTAATATAGATTGTTTTAGCATAGTAGCACACGCCGGGTATCCGCTAGTATAATGTAAAAAAAAAAAATTAATGGCGTTGAACCACTTATGGTTTGCATTTAGCTGTGCTCAATGCAAAAGTTCATTAAAAAAATGTATAAAAATAAGTACCTACTCTACTAAATAAGATAATGTGTTGAGTAATGACAGAAAACGACAGAAAACAGATTCGTGTTGATGACCAAATTTGTCTCCAATCAAATGATTCGATTATATTCACAGCTTTTTTCGGTTCTATCAAAAAAAGTCAGTTGAGAAAGGAGAATTACGATTAAAATATAAAAATTTTTCTCACCCCAACTTAAATATGTCAGCTTGAACAGAAAAATTCGTTCATTATGACTGATTGATTCGATTAGATACAAATTCGGTTATCACAACCAACTCTGTTTTGTTTGTGAATGTTTAATTTGGAGCGATAATGATTATAAATTACGATTTGGACTCTACAATTTCGATACAGTGGAAACATTTATAACACTTACCACATTCTTTACAAACAATTTTTTAGAAAATTATACATATCGCACTGACAGGTTCCTCTAAAGAGAGTCAACTCAAGATTCGTTTGCGACCAATCGAATGATTCCATTATATCATATATTAGTAGTCAAAAAATAATTACTATGGAAGAGACCGAATTTTTGTTACTCCAACTAAAACTTTTCAGCCACAACAGAAATATTAGGCCATTAAAAGTAGTGCTGTAAAACGTCGGTACTTTTGACTACTCAATACATTTGATGAGGTACTCAATAGTACTCAATACTAATAATAGCACTCAATACTAATAAAATCTGAATTTAACATTTAAAAATTCTTACTTTATAAACAGAGTTGTATTTTTTTCACCGACAACTATTGATGTATTTTCCTTATTGAACTCAAAAATACAACTCTGAAAGTATCGAGTAGTTAATTTTAGGTATAGAGTACCGAGAAAAGTAGACAGTATTGAGTACTGAATACCCAAACACTTAATACTTTTGCACTACTTATTAAGACTTAATCAAATTTTTTTCTGTGGAAAGTGACCTCACCAATGATCCTACAGGACCGAAGTCCTGGGGCCAAAGGTTCCCCGTGGTACTAGATAAGACTCTAGTCCGCTGCGAATTTAATAAACTAAATTCTTACCAGGCCCGTGCACCTCGGAGCCCCGGTTTCGCTCCATATTTCCCCTTGAGGCATAACATCAAGGTGTGGAGCTCACCAAGATGCTTATCCATGCCCCAAGGGGGGAGAAAACAATGACAATAGTAGTGTTTTAAATTTATTTACCTACATTCTGATTTGAAAGAGTTCTATTTTGAAGAGATTTTTTCAGATTTCCGGGGAATATTTTTTTTAGAAATTTTGGAGAAATTTTTGTCGGCAATTTTCTTATACATTTTCTTTTTAAAGTTACAATATTGAGATGACCAAATTTATTGCTAATCAAATGATTCCATTATATCCATCCATTTCTTCGGTTGCACCAACTGATATTTAGTTGACAAAGTGGTTGAAATGACCGAATTTTTGTCACCCAATTTCAAAATAAAATTCGATCATTAAAAGTGAATCAAATTGAAATTTTATAATATTAAACGAATTATTAAAATGCCTAACATTACAGCTTCTAAGGATATTAATATTTAGAGAAAATAATAATTGTGGTTTAAATTTGTTACATTCAATCTGAACAATTTGTTTTCCAGATATAACATAGTCTGAATTCTTAAGTTCTTTAATAAAACAATAGAATTTACTGATTTTATACTGATTAAAACTACGAGTGTGACAAGGCCGTTTAAATGTTATTATTATCTATGTATATGAAAGAGTAACGCCCAAACTGCTAGAGCTAGAAACTTGAAATTCGGGTTCCTTTTAGATCATACAGATCCACTAAGAGATAAAACGGGTAAAACCTGTACCTCGATATCTCCAAAATATATACAAATTTTAAGTTTGCAGTTTTTTGAAATTCGATATTCTAGGTGGCCAAAACGGATAAAAATAGTACCAGTAGTGTAACCTCTTTATATCTCATAAATTAACAATATGGCTTTCTATTGATAGTTGTCATGTTGATTTCAATTTGCATTCGTTTTTTTATAATCTTTAGCATGCGACATCTTTTCCCGTCACGTTTGTAATAGGTAATAGTTTTAGAAATTTCAATAAAGTATCAACGTTTGTATATAGTGTTTCAATGAATTTATTTCTACCTAACCCAAGTTGTAATGGACTCGCCTTCTTAACTAATTTTCCTAAAGTTTACTTGCTGGTATAAGTCTCTATATTATATTTTTCCTTAGCATAATTGTTCTTTCTATCACGCAACTTTTTCTGACTTATATAATGTTTTTTTCTTTAAGCAGCTTGCCATTTGTTTTTGCCAGCGTTCGCGCTTCAAGGCCTCTTCTCAACTGCTTTATTGCAATATAGAATATTCTTAAGTATTCTTCACTTCTTTTTACGGCACACGTTTTATCCATCTAAATATGCATATTAAAATAATAAAAACTTATTTCTAAAACGACTGCGAAGATAAAAAATATGTTAAGGCCTTCTTGAACATAATTTTATTATGGAATTTCGGTTTTTTCACTTTATTCAATTAAACTAAACCGTTTTTGAGTTACACGAATATATGTTGTACAACCTCCTACATTTTCGAAATAACGGTATATCTCGAAAATACCAGCTAACCTAAAAAACGGTTAGCACCATTGAATTCAGCGTATCCGAATTAGTTTAACCCACCGGGTGCTCTGTTACAGTTTTTTCAACTAGCATAGTGTTATTATTATTAATTAAAGGCTCAAATGTGGAATTGAATTAATATTATCAGCCACTTGATTAGACCGATCACAAAGTACTGATAGCAGAATTCTGATTTATGTACAAGAACGCGACATGAACTTTTTACTTGAGATTTGTTTGGTATCTTTTGAAATTATTTGTTATCGATAGAATAAATATGTTAACAATAAATACCAGCTGCAAATACATGATATTATATATTTGTTTAATATTATATTAGAAAAATTAATTCGTTTATTAAAATTTATATTTCACAAAAAGTAGCAGTACAGCATAATTTCTTAATTATTAATTTCTCAGAATTTTTTTAATATTTTATAATATTTCAAAAATTTATTTAAATTATTTATGTTAATTTCCCCACTTTAGCTAATGATAAACCACAAAGAGATCATAAGAATACAACTAGGAGATCAATTTTATAGGTACGTGTTCAAAACAAAACAAGAAATGCACTCTGTTGATAGACTTTTCTACAGAATGAAAACACATTTATCTCATAAATATTTGTGTTAATTAAACACTAATGCCGCTGTTTAAAACATTTGACCATTTCTATTTTTTTATTAACGACCCAAAAACGTATGATAAACTAAAGAAACATTTTAAAACAAGTCAGAGCTGGCTGCATGTGAAAGCATAAGAAAAATATAATTTAAATCTATTTGGATTTTCTTATATTTTTATGTTATTTCCATGTGATTTTTATTAATAACAACAACCAGTTTCCTTAAATCTGTATATTAAACTTAAAAAAGTTTTAAACAAAATCATGGGAAAGTTAATTTAAATAAAAGAAATTAAGTTAAGTTAAAAGCATTTTATAAATAAACCAAATTCTTTTTAGGCTTAAAACTGCTACTACTTTACCAGCTTCCTGCAGCTGTTGCCGACATAAATGACAGATATTTTTAGGCTTTTTTTTTTAATGGGAAACTATTAAATAATGATAAAAATATAGTTTGTTAGTAATTTAAACAAATCGAAACGAATTTATTATGAATTTCTTTGAGAAAAAGTTTTGGTTAGAGAAAACAAAGTGAAAATATTTGTGGTCATTTAGTTTTGTAAATTTGGTGGTTAAACTTTTATTTTATTGGCTTTGGTGTTTGTCGGTTTTTATAAAAGGTTTTTTTGGAGATCATGTGTCTTCAATTAGAGTTTTGGTTTCTATTTAGGCTTTAGGGTTATAAGTTGGGTATAAAGAGCGATATTTTTTTACTTCTGTTTAGTGAAGAGAAATAGCCAGTAAAAACTCAAATTAACATGTAATGGGTTATAATGCTAATATATACTGAATCTTCATTACTTATACATTGGCACTTTAAATGATGAGTTTTACCCTATTATGTTTAACCCTCTAATGCTTAAGCATGCCTCAAGGCACTCATCACAAAATGCCAATAAATGCAGATATAACTGATATTTCTCATATCAAAAACTTTGAAAGCATTTTAAAATAATTTAAGTACGCTTCTTAGGTTAATATACAGAAGAAAGGTTAATATCTTTAACTAACTAAATCGCTAGTACGTATGACTTCAAAACATAAGATAAGTATGGACATGATTTCGAGCGACCACTAGATGTTTCCATATTAAATGCACACTCTCGCGCTTTCTCGCTAAATCTGCGAAAAGCTAGTGTTGAGTGTATAGTGGCTAACAAATTTGTTAATAAGGAACTAAGTAGTTCCACGGGCTGCTGGAAGTGTTGATAATTTAGCGCATATCTCACTATTTATTATGTTTCTGAAATTTGTCTAAATGACAAAATGTTATGATTATGTTATGTTGAACAAAATAATATCTTCAATACTAGGTGAATGAAATTAAACAAGTGATCGGCATTCATATCCACCTGTGAACGAACATATTTAACAACACGAATGTCAACAAAGTTCATACTAATTATCAAAGAAGTTTGAAAACTTACAATAAATATAGGGTCACATTGGTACAGACTAAGAATGTGTATAACATGTTCCATGTTCTCTTAAAGCTGACATTCAGTGGTCAAGGCACAAAAATTACTAAATTACAAAATGAAAGCTAGGAAAATAAAAATTTTTATAGACCTCCGTTTTTATGTTACAAAAAAAGGTAAAAATCTAAAAGTTAAATGCTCGTTAAATTGTAGGTCAAAGGTCACAAATCTATATCTTGGTTATCACGCGTAGTACACGTTAAAAAGTTAATACAAAATATTTACTGAATATAATTCCCTGATATGCGACCAAAATCTATCAACAATTTCCATGTTATAATGCATTTCGTTAGCTTAGTGAGCAGCCGTGATAGGTCCACTTTATATGAAAATTGAGATTTACAATTACTTCGTTTTTCCTGTCTGTTGAAATCAAAATTGGCCCAGAAATGACTGAGATATAAGCAAAAAATCAAGACTATCTAGACTTATTCTATTATTTTTACCAAAGTTTTTAAATATTTTCAAAAGAAAAAAATAAAATTTTACAGATTTTTTAAACTCATAAAAAGTACTTCCTAATGCCCAATATATTGCTCTATATAAAGAATCTACCCAGCAATTCTAGCTAAGTATCCGGATCTAGTGATTTTACCAATAGTTACAGAGTGTATCCTAATAGGAAATCAATTGACCCTGCACAAATTACAAGGAGTCAACTCCCCAATCACAAGGACAATTTGTGACAATTATCTTTAAAATAGACTTTAAATTAAATTTTAGCTTAATTAAGAATTAAAAAATTTCAGCCATTCATCTAATAAATCCATTTCCAAAATCTAATTCTTCAAAGACCTTTATTTAAATGAATACATTCATCGTAGAATAAATTCATAATGCTATTAATTAATAACAGAATTCACTCAAACTTTGAATGAATAAATTTTTGTGGTCACTTTTCTAACCACCTTTTCTAGAGTATTTAAACAATTTTTAGTCATCTATTAAATTTTCATTTAAGTTTTTTGGCAAATCTTTGCCGTCAGATTGTTCTGGTGAGATAAATATATGATAAATAACGTAAGTAATAGAGTGGTTAGATTACTAACCACTGTGCATGAAATAGGTTATATATTATGTGATTCTCTTCATAATATTATATTATTTTTGTAAGGATGCCGCGCGTACTCAATGAACATTAAATTGAAGATATTTTGTTCGAAGGTATACCTACGGATGGGAATGTGTCTGCAGTCTTGAACTCGACGAAGAAGAGAATTATGAGGAGCAAGTCGATCTGATGATGATGCTCGGTGACATACCTTCGGGGCTGCAGTTAAAATATGATGTTAAAATATAATAAAATTTGGCTAATACTTCTGTTAGTGACCTATCTACCCAAACTGCTGTGGTGGAACAAAAATGGTGAAAAAATTGTCGATTGAAAGACCCCGTTGATTACACAGAAGGATATAAAAGAATTGGAGAACGTCTCACCTACACAGCTATTTCGTTTTTTTGTTGAGGAAATTTTGTCAAAATGATAAGTTTTCAAACAAATTTATACATTATGAAAATTTGTATCATAGTTATTTTTAATACCAACCGCCATGGTGGTTAATAAACTAACCACTTTATTTCATAAAAACCTTTAGCTGTATTTTTTTTTTATTTTTCATAAAAAATAATAAGAAAATAAGAATTTAATTGTTTTGATTATAAACTTATGCACATAAACTATGGCTAAAAGAGTTAAAAGAATCTATTTAATTTGTTTTAGAAACCTTAATTAAGAATTAATTCTTGCGAATTATTTACTTTTTCTTTGAACAGACTACACCCTAGATTACTTAGAGACACTAAAGTGACGACTGACTTCACTCTAGATTACCTGGGATGTGTAAAGTAACCAATTGGCTTCTCTATGTACTACATAGTGAACATTCGAATCAAATAACCCAAAAATTTTCTTTTTCTTTGAACAGACTACTGTCTAGATTACTTAGAGCCACTAAAGTGACTACTGACTTCACGCTAGATTACCTGGGATGTGTAAAGTAACCAATTAACATCTCTCTGTATTACATAGTGAACATACGTATCAAATGACCCAAAAACATATAAATTGTAGTCAGTAATAAAACAGGGAAAATTACTGTTTAAAAGGGACACAGTTATTTCTTTTACATAAAATACAGAACTGCTGGTTAAGCTTACACATACATACATTTATTTTTCATATTCAATCTCTTAGAATAAACCTTTTTATTACCACTTTTTTACGATCAGCCCCAAAGTGAGTCGAGTGCTATTTCTCTTATAGGCTACAAGTAATTTAATATTTTATTTAAATTAGTTTGTCTTAAATAGTGATCTCTTAGACAAATGAGTTGATTAAATGTTTATTTAATTTAAAGTCATAAAATCAAATCATATTAAAACGACAAATTTATTAGCAAAGGAAGAATGTTATTTAATACTTTTACTATTCCACTTCTGGACTGAGAAATCAGAATTGAAATAAAATGTTAATCACATTTTAACAGATGTCATCGAAGATACTTTTTCAACAAGTTAAGAAGACTTAGGTCTAAGAAAACACAGAAACGAGTAAATAAATTGAAAATCAATCAATAACAAAAATAATTATAAACATAAATCAATCATCACATCGAGTTGTAAACAAATTAAAGCTGTATTTTTTGGTATAAAAATAAAAATGTAGGTTTTAAATATATAAAGTTTGAATGTTTTTTGTTTGTATGAAATCATCAGCACCGAAGACTGTGCATTTTAGAGCTCGTAGTTAATGAAATCACATTTATTTCATTTATTATACCCTTCACCATGAGAGGCAAGGGTATATATAAGTTTATAATACCGTTTGTAATTTCTACATTTTTCATTTGCGCCCCATAATAAATGTATATTCTGGATCGTTATAGATAGCGGAGTCGATATAGCCATGTCCATCTATTCGTCTGTATGTTCAAATCAACGCCCCCAAATAATTTACATACTTGATTCAGACATCAATATATCCGGTTCGGTTGCTGTTTAAAGTCAACAAAATTGGTCCACAAATGGTTGAAATATCAGCAAAAAACCACCAGTACCACCTCTATTTTTCACCTATTTTAGATCTATATCTGAATTACTAAGTCATTTATATAGACAATATGGATATGTAATGATAGATATTTCAAAGACTTTTGCAATCACGTATATACCGCCGAAGTAATTCTGAACTACAATGGGTCAAATCAGGAAAAATATTTGTATCTTTGGTGAAGGGTATATAAGATTCGGCACAGCTAAATATAGATCTCTTACTTGTTTTTTTTTTTTTTTGATATATGTTTGTTTGTGTATTCTCTTTTGGCCAGAATTAAATTTAATATTGATCTACCAGAAAAAAAAAAAAATACAGAAAATATCAAAACCAAAAATCCCTATAAAACCCAACCAAATATCTACAAATATTAAAAATACATAAAATAAAATGAATACAAAAACATTGAATTCCAAATGTCTGTATAAAAATGTAAATGTTATTTGTTGTTGTTGTTTATTCGTCGAATGAATGAATATAATAGTTATGAATGCAGTTATAAACATACATTCGTACAAAAACAAACGTATCTGTAGCTGCATCTTTAAAGTATGAGTGCCTCTGAGCATGTTTATGTATCTGTGTAATAGCTATTTTTATGGATTTTTAACAGAGTTTACATTACTGCTGAACGGAAAAACACACAAACAAATGGTAAAATAATATAAAAGGTGTATTCTTTTTTTTTCTATGTATTAAAATTTATTTGTTTTTCTTCTATATAACCCAGGGAATTATCAGTGTTTACCCGAATGAATGTTCAAAAAAAATAGAAAAAAAAAAAATGCAAACAAAAACCAAACAGATGCAATTTGGCTATTTGCATAAAAAAGGGAATAACAGGATAAAAATTAATATCCTTATAACGTTATATGTATTTAGCATAAGCGAAAAAAAAGAAATGGCCATAGAAATTGATAGTGCTTTTTATATTGAAATTTCAATACATTAACGATATTTTCAACACATTTGACACGCTTTGAAATTGTATTTAAAATAAAATCAGTATTAACTTGTTTTAAAAAAGGAATTAAATCGTGTATACTCTCCGATAAAAGAGTTTTAAAAAAAGTTTTTAAAATTTACTTTCCAAAACAGATAGACCACTACAATACTGTAAATTCAAAATTATGATAAACAAATAAAATAGGAATATCTTGTGAAATATAAAAGAAAATCTATGGATGTGACAAGGTATTTTGTAGACCTTAATTAGTAGATACGAGTAACATATATAGCACAATATTGAAAACATTGGCATCATTTTTAATTTTGTATATACTCAACGCTCCCCACTTTTGAGTTTTGTGATTCAAGACTTAAACTGTAGTTCTTCTATTTATAGTTCTTATATAGCCATGTGCAATTTTAGCCATCTCGGACTATACGTTTAGAAATTACAGATTTATTTCCATTTCTCTGATAGTTTTCTAGTCTACAAATTGATCCAAAATTAGCCCTATTTTATTGTATTGCTGCAACTGTAAAATGAAATACCATAAGAAGATGATAACAGTCGAGCGGGTGCCGTCATTGTTGGTGATCAGTTTAACTTATTCTCAAGCGATCTGGCAGGAAGTTCGGCAGATACGTTCTTGGACTTGGACTTGTTGGATTGAGATCTAACCTATGCCAGATTCCTTTGAAAATACAATTTTAATTGACCCTTTACTTTTCCTACGTTTTGAAGATGATATCGATCGAATGGGTGCCGCCATTGTTTATGATAATTTTGCTTAATTTTCCATCATTCTGGAACGAATTTCGGGCGATAATTTTTCGTACTTTTGTCAGATTTTCATTTTAAATGATGACAGAGTAAAGCCAGAGTAAAAAATACCAAAGAAGTATCCAGCAGTCACATCAGGTGATTTTGTCTTATCCCGTCTCCTGAACGCATCCTTCGAAATGTCTAATTTATTGATCGAGATAACCTATGAATGTATTGGGTGTATGACAAAGTATGACAAAGTATTGTCCATTGTTAGCTATGAACTTTTCCCATCTTTCTGGTAACATATGGATTTCGATCCAAAAGAATTGCTCATCTTTTGAGGACAAGAATCCAATATCGGATACTGTGTACTAAAGTGAAGCGTATCCCGGGGCATGGCCTGAACTATAAAGTTGGTGAGGCAAAATATCCGAACTGCTTCATTGTAAAAAGTTTTTACAGGTATTGGAACATGTGGCCGAGCGTTACCATGGTGGAATATGGTTTTTCCATGACCATTTTGCATATATTAGGCTAGATTTCGTTAATGAAGTGTTGTATTTCCTTCTTAATGCTCGATTTGTTGGCATAATATTTTGGCTTCAAAAATCCCATAAAAAGAAATATAATGATGATAAATCACACGATATAGAGGGTCAGTACGGATCACCGAAACGAGAGAGTACACGACCAGGAAATGTGTCATGCTTTAATTGATTTTTTTTTGCGGGCTGCATGACTAGATAATTTTGCTCGAACTGTAGCCAGCAAACTTTAAATATTGATAATATAATTTTTAGCTATCATGCATAATTCGTTGCCTATCTCAGCCTTAAAGACGCATGTTTACAGTCACTATAATATTGTTAAAGAACAAAAGTTTTTTAACACTATAAGTTTTTAACAAAAGTTTTTTAACAATATTATAGTCACAGTAACTATTTACATGCTTGTGGTAACCATAATATGGTTAACTTACGATTCACATGATTGTATAAATCATATATATGGTTACAGTAAACAAGTATATGTTTGTGACAACTATTAACCGAAATCTATTTGTCAGTGAAATGTTTAAGTAATACATCAATCTCACGATTACTCACATGATGATCTAGCAATAAACATATCGATATTTCCTTACAAGACATACGATTTTGGACCACCTTATTGAACATAAAAGTTAAGCGAAACACAATATTACCGAATAGTTGTAGCACCAAAAGTGGAAGTATAATTGTTTGATACACAGTTGAGAAAGATCTCGCCGAAGGTCGTTGCACGAACCAGTTTTTCTTGTGTCTATATAAAACCAATTTATTGGTGTCACATTGAAATAACTAAGTAAACTTGAATTGTTGTATATACATCTCAAAACATAAGTAGTAACCCACGATATTAATAAAATTTTTGCGGCTATTTTAAGGCAGGCAAAAATTTTACTTTTTGTTAGCTAAAATATGTATGAACATGTTGAATTTATCATAGTTTTTTTTAAGAATCATTTCTTTTATTAACATCTAGAGCTCTTTAGTACGTACTCACGCACATACATACATACATATGTACATAGATACACATGTATCTATAAAGTACTATAAACAAGACACTTTTTACCTCTATGTGAGTGGGTTTATCATATTCACCTTAATTAAGTGGTCGTTTGTTGCGCTTTAGTGTCTTTGTTCTTTCACTCTCGGTAGCTTTAAAATCTAAAACTAAACTCTTTGACTTCTTTACATCTACTGTTCATGTGTTATAGTTTATGTTTTCGGTAAAAATAGTACCTTTTTGTGTACACAATTCCAACAAAAAAATAAAAATAAAACTACAGTAATATCACGCGTGACCTGTGCTCTTATTTTCCGTTTAATAATACGGGTTGTATCCGTAATTGTATGTGTTAAAATGTGTATTTTGTATGTTTTAACATTATCAAAGCATACGAATAATACATTTTAGATGACAAAAACACCGGTACTAAAATTTCCAGGGAATAAAACTCAACAATAATAATGACAACAACAGACAAAACAAAAAATATATAAAAAAGGGAACATTTTATACGTAAAAGTGATGATGACACATTTGTAAGAAAAATAAAACATGAATAACAACAAACAAGGAAAATACAAAGTTCATAACAGGGTTGGAAAATATTGTTTTACACATAATTTTCTATAGAAAAAATTGTTGTACAAAAAATGTTCTATAGAAGAAACTGTTATACAGAAAATTTTCTTGGCAGAGAGCATTGAATTTGCATGACTCTCTTCTGGTGGTGAAAAGGTCGACATGAACGGACATGCTTTTATCGAACATCAAATCATTCCGGTCTACAGGAATGTGTAAATTATTTTTGAAAGCACTTAATGCGTCCCGATAGTACTACGGCACTTTTGAATATAAAATAGTATCAAAGTTTGATCGTATGAGCTTTTCCATCCCTGGGTCATACATAAAACAAGAGAGAAATATTATCAAGAGAAAAGAAAACTCTAGTTTTAAGAGTGGGTTAAATAGAACATGAACGATCTGGCTGGTTTGTCAGAAACCCTAAAAATTTTAATAAATATAAATGAAATGATCCCTTGATTTAGTTTGGGTGTTCTCTGATACAATGGTCTTAGATGGGGGATATGTATCACCAGTTTCTATTTTGTCCTTTATAAGAAAAAGGGTAATTAATGAGATATCATGTTTGGGTTTTTACAACTTTATCGATAAAATGAATTATTTTATTTTTGAAACTAAAAACCGGGAATTTAAACTGAAATTAAGTACCAATATATTAATCGAAATAAAAATAAATATCTGTTGAGTAATTTGAGTTTAAAAGGAATATAATAAAAACTGATACTATCGAATCACATTATTTTCAAGACCCTTTTGAACGATTTAAAAAAAAAAATTCCAAAACTTTACCAACAAATGATCAAACTAATCATACCTATCTCTAAACTTCAAAAAAGTCTCTCTTAAAGCTCTTTTCTCAAAACTAAATAAAATAAATACCGGCATGGGGAATATTACGAGAACCAAAAAAACACAAACAATTTAAAGGGAAAAATTGTAACAACTTGTTCAATTGTAAAAACGACACAAACACAAAAACAGAGTAACAAAAGTGAAACAAAAACTCACATTGGTTTTAATATGAAGAAATAATAAAAAGTGTAAAAGACTTTAGACAGAATTTCAAAAAGCAAAATAAAATCCAACCTACAATGTGCGAGTGAGTTGTACCAGGGAACTCTACTAGTATGTTGAATGTAAAATGTTGTTTGGCTGTGGCGGTGATGATGAGACTATGGCGACGAACGATGACGATGACAATGATGACATGCAGCCTGCATGTGTTTCACAGCAAAACGACACTTTTAATATGAAAAAATAACAATAACAACAATATTAAACGTAAGATATGAAACTGATATCAGAGACCCTGTATTCATACGTGTTAAATACAACGACCCCCTGTTGTTGAGGTTTTCTTTTGCACTTTTTTAAGAGTTAAATGTTGTCTTTTTTTCCACATAAACATATGTATAAATAATAAATAAAGAATAACAAAGATTATTTTATATTATAAGATGATACAATTTTAAAGCTTTTAACAATATGTTTTCTTTTTTTTCATTTTAGATTTCGCAAAATCCCTCACAAAAATATCACCATAAAGTGGGTGAAGTACAAACACATCATATGAAATTATTACAATACGAAACATCTACCACAAATACACCCACCTCAACTACACAATTATCATCTTCAGCAGTATCATCTTCTTTGTCTGCAGCCGCAGCTCAGTCATCATCATCCTCCACACAGGATTTAATAGCAAATCCAGTGCACACCACCGTTAATCAGCCCACCACTGTAATTATACGCAAGGACATTCATAGTTTTAATTTCTCCGACATTGAGTTGCCCATTGAGAGGCCCACCGCCTCGGCTCATTATTTGCGCAACAAACATTTACTACGTGATCTCTCACAGCGTTCGGTGACGGGTACTCCCAAGCCACCCACCACTGAATTGGATGATATTTTCATAAGTGTCAAGACAACGAAGAGTTATCACGACAGTCGTTTGGCATTGATAGTCAAGACATGGTTTCAACTGGCCAAAGATCAGGTGAGTTATTCAAAGAGTTTTATTTATTTTTTATAAAAGTTTGTTATTAGAGAAAACAATCCTGTATATGAAACAAGTTATATACGACTTTTTATTGCCATAAATTTTCTTGTTATGATCAAATTGTTCTATAGAAAACATTATTATACACAAAATTTTCTGTAGAAAAGCTGTTATACACTAATTTTTCTAAATAAAAAATTGTTATACACAAAATTTTCTACAGAAAAAAACTGTTATACACAGTTTTTTCTATAGATAAAACTGTTATACACAGTTTTTTCTATAGATAAAACTGTTATACACAAATTTTTCTGTAGAGAAAACAGTTATACACAAATGTTTCTATAGATAAATCTGTTATACAATAATTTTTTTTATAAAGAAACTGTTGTACATAAATTTTTTATAGAAAAACTGTTATAAACAAAATTTCCTATAGAAAAAACTGTTATATACATATTTTTCTATAGAAAGAACTGTTATACACAAATTTTTCTATAGAAAAAACTGTTATACACAATATATCCTATTGAAACAACTGTTATACTCAATATTTTCTATAAAAAAGTATTATAAACAAATTTGTCTATTGAAAGAACTGCTATACACATATTTTTCTATAGAAAGAACTGTTATATACATATTTTTCTATAGAAAAAACTGTTATACACATATTTTTCTGCAGAAAAACTGTTATACACAATATTTTCTATAGAAAAAACTGTTATTCACAATATTTCCTATAGAAAAAACTGTTATACACAATATTTTCTACAAAAACATACTATAAACAAATTTCTCTGTTGAAAAAACATTTACACACATATTTTTCTATGGAAAAATCTGTTATATACAAATTTGTCTATAGAAAAAACTGTTATACACAAATTATTCTCCAGAAATAGCTGTTCTGGAAATTTTTTTATGTAAATAAGACTGTTATACAAGCAAATTTTCATTGGAAAAAAATATTATTCAAAAAATTGTCCATAGAATAAACTGTTATAAAGACTATTTGCAACCATTTCTCTATAAATGTTTCATATTTATTAAACTTAGCATTACTAAGATTTTCTCCTTAACTGTTTAATAGAATACACATGTAATAAATTATGCATAACTATTTGCTTTAAATAATTTGCTCATAAATCCCCCATAAGTATGCAACAGTTTATATTTTCAAATTCCCCGCCTTTCACACTTTCACATATAACTACAGATGTAAAAATTAAAGTAAATTAACTTACAAGAAATTACACAAAAAGCGACAATTTAATCTTAGAAGCACATTTAATAAAAAGGGGGGATTATAACTCAAAATGTATAAAAGAATTAACTCAGAAAAATAAGCAAAACAAAAAAAAAAAAAAAAAAATAAAAAAAACACACCCCTACATATTTCACAATTAAACACGTTCATATTTATTTTGTTCCTTCTTAAGCAACAAAAACAAAACGGATTCCCAGCATAAATATAAAATAATAAAAAAAATAAATATAAAATTGGATGTGTGTCACTTGAAGTGCAAGTAGCTGGTAGTAGTACTTGCTACTCTCAGCAGCTACTGCTGCTGGAGTAGAGTTTTTTAAAAAATGATACAATTTCATGAATGACTGCCAATATTTATTTACTTACTCACTCACATGCTGGCAAACACATTCAGATACATGTATGTTTTTCGTTCAAATTTAATAAGAAATTTTTCTTATGAAATAATCCAGACACAGCCCTTAGGAATTGTAAAATTTAAATTAAAAACGATATTTCAGGCAAAAAACGGGGTTTGGTATGTTGGGCGTTTGTCAAACAAACAAAAACTGATTAAAATTTATGTAAATATTTGTCAGTTTTTTTGTTGCGTTAATGAAAGAAAACTGTGGGAAAGCTAAGAAATATTTAAGGGAGAAATAAATTGGAATTGTTAAAAAAAACTACTAATAGGGACAATAAATAGAAGGGAATTTGGGGTTACTGGAATTACAATATTAATGTGAGAATTGCTGGTTTGATTAAAAGGAGGATTGAAGAAAAAAACATAAACATATACTTAACGCACACTTTCTTTTTTATATTTTCTATTACTATAGAATATCTTATATTTAGTGGTCCTTATATAGAACCTATGATTAATTATGGGTCGATCTTCATAAGACTAGGTGCAACATTTCGTGTCTACATGAAGATTATTGACGTCGAATTTAAAACTTATTATGATATTTTTAAGAGATTAATGCATATTTAAGTGATTTTTGGAAGTGGACCTGGGGGCTGTGATCAAATATGGACCGTTATACACGAAAATCAGCAGTTTGATTTTTGCATACATATTTATTACCAATATGTATGTGTAAAATTTTGGTACGAACTCGATATTTGTAAGGTATTTTAGCAGGTTAATGTGTTTTTCGGAAATGTTCTTTACAAGCTAGCTATGACCAATTATTGACCGATCTTTACAAAATTGTGTACGGCAAATTCGATATATGTATATTAAAATTATTTATGTTTCAATCTACTAACGATATATGTAAGAGATTTATGCGTACTTAAGTGAGTTTAGGAAATATATATGGGAGCTATGTTGAAATATGGACCAATCCAAACAAAATGTCGTTTTGTGATTTCTTTTTACATAAAACTCATGTTTGCTAAATTCTATTCTATAGAATTTTATGAACCGATTCTTGCCATTTCTAACAGGGTTTGTTCCTTTATCAAGAGAACAATATGTGCAAAAGTTCATGAAATTATCTGCAATATATTTGAAGAAAATAGCAAAATATTTTTGTAAAATATTGTTCCATAATTCTGGTTCTACTTGAATGATTTTGCCTATTGTCAATACCAACCATTTCTAATCAACAAAGAATATTTGAGAAGAATTTCATCCACCTAAGCCCTATCGTGCCTTCAATAGATATACAGACCGGCGGACATAGCTAGATCGTCTTAGAATTACACAAGAACTTTGGTGGGTCTGCGATGAGTAATAATATTTTGTGTATAACAATATTTTCTTTCGAAAATTGTGTGTACAAAAGTATTTTCTATACAAGAATATTTCTAAGAAAATAATTCAAAATTTAAATTTTAGTACTCTGAGGGTACCACAAGTTGTTAAACAATTAAATTACTGCTTGGGATAGTTGCTGTTCGTGTATTATCTAGTTTCAGGGATCAGAATTGGACCTCTAGGTTGTGTGATTTAACTCACACCATTTATGCAAAATGTTTAAGGAAAATTTCGACAAAGAGTGCACATGTGTCACCAAAGTCGTAGAGGCCATTTGCTTTCGTTGAGTTCTTTCTATACTGTGTACTATGTTATCTATATATAAATATATAAATGTCTTTGTAAGTTTGTTTGTTTATTTGTTTGTTTGTTTGTTTGAGCATCACGCCTAAACGGCTGAATCGATTTTATAGAAATTTGGAACGTAGATAGATCATTACTTGGAAGCGTCAATAGGCTATAACATTTTTCAATACTTGGACCAGATAGGGGTAAACAGGGGAAAAACCGGTACCTTTTGTTCTTAAACAATAAATACTAAACGGCCGAAACGATTTTATTGAAATTTCCAACATATACTACGACAGGGGTAGCGAAGCGCACCGGGTCAAGCTAGTTCAATAATAAAAATAAAATTAATTTTTTTTTTTAAATCTTGCTTGCATTTTCAGACATTGTTTATTTACAAAGTTCTCTTATTGTAGAAACGAAACAACGTAACAGCTTTCTAACTACTACTTACAATTAAAAACTCTTTTAAAAAGTGGTGTAACCTCTGTGAAAAAAAAACGATTTTTTTAGCTCCATCTGCTTTTAAATACCAAAAGGTAGCGCTGACCTCACTTTTGTATTGATATTGGTAATGTAAGGACTGTATGTAACACCAGAACAGCAACCAAAGAAAATTGTGGGCTACACCATTTTTGCGCTGATGGCGTCAAATAGACTTTTATTTGCAATCCTTCCCAGCAAAAACGTTTATTACGAAGTGATAAGTTTAAAAGCTAATATTCTGGCAACATAAAACAATACAATTTTAACTCATTCAGGTATGTCACAGACATTAAATTCTACTCAACGTACTTGTATTTAGGTTCTATAGAAAAACCAAAAATGCCACTTAAAAATAATGAAGTGAAAGTAAACAAATAAAAATGTGTGAATAAAAGAAACATTTTAAAATATTTCATGTATACTTTTAGGAGGGACAAATAAATATTCTAAGTGGTAAGCTGCGCCTTACTGCATGCAAAGTTTTTCAGGCAGAACGTAGCTGAAGAAGCAAAAAAAAAATGTATGAATTGGAACATACTAATATTTACACTTTAGTACAAATTCTGCAACAGACTTGATTATCTTAACATATTGATTGTTATTGCAAGTCATTACTTTAGTATCAATAAAACTAGTTACAAGTAATGACAAGTTAAATCAATATTTACTCCTGCAAATGACTAGAAAATATGCAGTTAAACAGATAATTAAATAGTCATTATGCGACTACTTCGACGTAATGCATAAGGTATGTTGTAGTCATTGCAAAGTATGTAATTAAGTAATTGCAAGTGATTAACCACTTTTTGCTAGGTTAGTAGTTTTCCTCTTTTCATTTCCACTCCCAAAAACTGCATACCAATTAACTCTCTACCAACCAATTTGATTTTCTCTCTTATATTTCACCAATAACTGTCATCTTGCCAACTCCAGCAACATTGTTGCACGTTCAAACATAAACATTGATGGTGGCCCTGGGTATAGTATTTAAATTTATTGCTGGTATAACTACAAGACCAATGACTATAACACCAATATCAAGGTGGTTTTTAAACCCTTTTTTATTATTATACACATACTCTTACAGGTTTCTGCTTTTATTGTAGTCTTTATATGTATATTGTTTGTATGTATATGTTAATGACATACATATTTAAATAATGTGTTTTATAGTTGTGTTAATTACCTTAAGTGGTCTCCCACATTATAATACATTTTCTTTTTTTTTATAAATTTTTTGGATCTGTGTTTTTTTGTGTAAGTAAAGGTTAAGATTTTATTGTAGTTGTATTTAAAACAGCAGCTGCTGCACATGATGAGGACGTTGATGATGATGACAGTCATCAGTTTTTTTTTAATGGGGCAGACGAATAAGTCTTTTTTTAACCATACAGGTTGAAATACTTTTATACAGGTTTTGTGTTAAAAACATACTTAAAAAACATAAAGAACAGAAGGATCTTTAAATATTTTGTTTTGCTTTTCAAGAATTTTTGTCACGTTGTGGGTTTTTTATGTGTTTTTTGTTTAGACTGAAAAATAAAAATATTAAAATTTAGCTAAAGGATTTTTAAAATTGCAAATGTTGTGTATAGTTTTAGTATGAACATTAGGGTGGAAATATTGAAATATCATATAAAATGTACAATCTCTAAACGTTATCAGATTTTGCTAAAATTTGTTGCATTTGACTTTTAGATAATAGAGAACAATTTAGACCATGTGAGCACCCAATATCGACAAAGTCCAATATAAGAGCCACCTTAATGTACAGAGGGTTAAGAGAGAAAAGGGTTAACTCACAATTTTCTAAAAAAAATATATATAAAGGCACCCAAATCAACAAAGTCCAATATAAGGGCCACCCTAATGTACAGAGGGTTAAGAGAGAAAAGGGTTAACTCACAATTTTCTGAAAAAAAAATTATATTAAGGCTCTATTTTATTAAATGAAACATGTTGAATAATAAATAAGTTGTATGAAGAATACTGTATAAGTTGGCTAAATGTGTTATGTTTACAAAATAAGGTCCTTAAAGTACCAAACAAAAAGTACCTACTACAAAAATTTCAGTTTACTTTCAGTTTAAATCACAAATATTTATTTTACAACTTATTATTAAAAGAATTATGTCTTCATATTTAAATTCTATAACACTTTTATTTTACAAATGAAATTTCTCATTACACATGCCGTAAAGCTTCAAAAGCTGTCAAATTATAAGTCCATTTTCAATTCAGACTGACATAAAATTCGTCAAATTTTCAAAATAATGTTTATTTCTTAAGGAATTTATTTACAACACAGAAAAAAAAAAAACAAATACAAAAATTTACAACGTATGCTAAGGCACGTCCAGGATTTATGTGTTCAGTTTTGTTTTGACGACTCTAAACATGAACAGGAGAAGAGACTTGAACAAAAACATTGAAAAAACACAAAAACACATTTAAAGTTCGTTATAAATTCTAATAAAACTTGAAAAAAAAAAATAAAGTTAAAGAAAACAACTGTGAGCTAAACTAAATAAAGGAAAAAATATTTAAAATATATTTTAAACGAAATAAAATTGTAGATATGTATAAGCAAAACTGTTTTCTGAGCACGTTCCAGTCATGCATGACAATGACAATAAATGTGGTTATTTGTTTGGAGTTTCCAGTTGTTTTTGTTTTGTTCCTCCTCTGTGCTTATTATTTGTATAGAAAGTGTATGCGGTTGATTTAAATGAAAAAAATAAATAAAATAATATTTATATTTATTTATGTTATAAAATAAATATAATAAAGAAACTGACTGCAACTTAAATAGATTTTTGTAGAAAAGAAAAAAAAAAAAAAAACAGAAAAAATAATGACAAACTGGACGTGCCAGAAACTCAAGTGGAAGTTGAAGGAATTTTGAATAAACATACAAATTTCAAACATAAGGTTAAATAAACTATTAAGCTTTAAATTACCCAGTGATTTATGGAGGTTTATTTTATAAAAGAATTTCAAAGGAATTTTATAAAGTTTCAGAAACTAGCACTAGCACAATGGGGAATTTTCTATTACTCTTAATAGTAGGTGGTAAAAACAGCCTATGTGCAAAATTAAATTCTCGAGTACAAAAATAACACAAATATCATAAAGTGATAGAACATATGTGTTGAAACAGTGTTTTTGACAGAGGCAGAGAACTTGAAATTGAAATAACACAGAGAAAAACGTTTTTAATATCCATCCAATTGAATAATTTTATGGCATTAATGGTTAAATATGATTTCGGTCATATGGCTGCCGCGGCTAGAGCGTACATGTCGTAATATGGAGGTGCAATTTTCACACACCCTAATGCTGTATTTAGGCAATAATTTGTGGTTTATCTACATGGACCTGGGACTTTACATATCGCAATAGAAAATAAGCTAATGGCGTTAAATCTCACGAACGGGGTGGCCAGATAACAGACCCATTTCACGAAATTTTTCGTTCGAAAAATGTTTCTCATAGTAAATTGATTGTATTGCTCTCTGTGTGAAACAACATTTCTGCAATACTAATGTCTTCGAATTGAAGCACGAAAAAGTTAAAATACCGCTCACCGTTGACTGTAACGTTCTATTTGTGCGCCATAAAGCGCATTAACCAGTGAGTTTTTCTATATGTAATGTCGTTTCGACAATGCGGCAATTCTGTTTATTTATTGGGTGTATGACTTAAAAATGCAAGATTTTTCCAAATTTTTAGCTTATATTTACAAACATTTGTACAATATAAATTTATTAAAAGTATTGGCCATTGGTAGCTATGAACTTGTCCCATCTTTGAGGCAACATATGGATTCCGAGTCAAAAAGAACTGCTCACCTTTTAAAGCCAAGAGCAAATCAAGTCAATATCGGCTACTCTCTTCCAAAATGAAGTGTATCCCCAGAGAGAGAGTTCTGCTGGGATACAGCAAGGTCTGGACTATAAGGCGGGTGAGGCAAAACTTCCCAACCACTTTATTATAAATAGTTTTTAACAGGTATTGCATTATGTGGCCGAGCGTTGTCTTGATGGAATATTACCGTTTTATGTCTGGCCTCTTTTCGGCAAATGCTCTCTTCAAACGAATCAGTTGCATTCGGTACAGGTACCCTGTGAAGGTCTGGTCTTTACCTTAGCGTCTTGGATATTTGGCTTTAGTGTCGATTTGGCTGGTTCGCCAATCTTCACGTACGATATCTTACGCTTCGGGTTATCGTAACGAATCTATTTCTAATAGCAAGTAATGATTCGGTGCAAAACTGATTTTGTTTTATAGCGTTCAAACATCATTTTGGACATGGAAAATCGTCTTTCAATATCTATCGGCTTCAATTCTTATGGTACCCAATATCCCTGTTTTCGATTGAATCCAGCTGCTCGCAAACGTTTGCTGCTTGAGTAAACACTAATGATATTGCAAGCTCTTGTTGTGTTTTACAACAATCTTCATGGAGTAATGCCTCCAATTCTTGATCTTCAAACGATGTCCTGGGTGTGATCTTTGTCTTCCGTGTCAAAATCACCACTTCTGAAACGCACAAACCATCTCTCGCACGTACAAAAACCGATTGAACGCATTCACCATAAGCTTTGGTGAGCAATCGGTGTGCTTCAGCAGCACTTTTTTTCAAATTAAAGAAGAATAGCAAAACTTCCCTTACATGACGCTCTGTTTGCACAAAATTCGATATTTTCGAAGCCAAGCAAAACTATGTTGTTTACACTATAATGTTTAATAACTAAGAGAGAATAAATGACAGATATGTACCCTTCAAAATTACATAACATCAGTTATTAAAAACAAAAACCGCGTTCAAGAGATATGCCATTAATTGTAAATCCCGCATTTTTAAGTCATACACCCATACATAGCCATTGAACAAAATTTTTCAAATGAAATTGTTGGTCATAGGCCATTCACCTAATGTACAGAAGTCTCACTATTAGGCTTCAATTCCTACACAAGTTGAATCTTGTAAGCTCACAAACCAAGATCCTAGGTAAAGATTAATTGTAGAGCACGATGACGAATTGACACACCGTAAATATTAAACGTATTAAGAAAACAATCCATAGTTTCTCGAATTAATCGCTCTCGGGCACGTAATGCCCGATGAATTTGTCGAATTGAACCATGATTTTCAAAACAAAATTAAACAATTTGCAAACATTGCTCTGGCATAAGTCTATACATGATAAATTTGCCAAACCAAACTAACCTCAAAACCAACGAGAACTGTCATATCAGCTGTCACAAAAAATAGTGCTGCCAATTTACCTCGTTTAATTAAGATCTCTAGAACTATTTTTTTTTTTTTTTTTTGTATTTAAATGTTACTGTTTTAAAATCTCCTTAAAATAATAGGAAATTAGTTAATTACTTTTCAAAAATAGTTCAAGTTTTTCTTTATTAAATTCATGTTTAAATTTAAAGCAGCTTTTGTTTGTTTGTTTTTTTCTTTATAAACAGAGTTTAGTTTAGTACATACATAATTTAATATAGCCACAAAAAAAAAATGAAAAGTTGTTTTTCAATTTAAAAATTTTCAATAACAAACTCACTTACACACACCTTAAAAAAAAATTTAACCAAAACTGCTCCACATTTTATAATTTTAGTTGCGGTTATTGAAAAATTTAATTTCGCAAAATAAAACTTAAACTTGTTTTTGATTAATTACTTTAGTTTTTTTTTTTTCATATAGCAAAAATATTACACATTTTTTTTTTTTAAAGCAACTTTTATAATTGCAATTAAAGTGACCCAGTTTTATGGGAAGTTTATATTTTTTATCAGCATTTATATTTTCTCGTAAATTTTATTAGTCATAATTTTTGTTTAATAAATAAAAAAAAACATAACATACATAAATACATTTTTGTGTAAATAAAAAATAAAGTTTTAACACAAATTTAAACAGAACAAGAAAATATAAAAGCAGTGTTTAAAAGATTGAATTTGAATTTTTTGCGAAAATTTTTGCTAAATAACTATAGAATTCAATTATGAGTATTATTTCCATATTTTATTAATAAAGCCCAGCCTCAAATATATGTATTTAAGTGTTAAATCCATAATAATTAAATATGATTAAAAAATTTTTAATTCTTTCAATTAAGCAAAGAGTTTCTAAGCTGCTGATTACAATGTAATTTGAATAGCTTCACTTAGTAAAATCTTGAATTACAAAGCGTATCTAATTTAATAAATATTGGGTCTGTTCGTTTGCCTGCTAATTTCTTTTATTTCCAATATTTTGTTTACTTTTGTAAATTGTATACGATTTGTATTTCAAACTAATATAAGTTATTCAAATTACTCTTTAATAAACAAATTATACACTTGTGTAAAAAATTTTCAAAAGAACTTAGAGATTCTCACAAAAGAAATGTTCTTTTCTCACAATAGTAAGCATTTTTGAAATATTGTTATTTATAAAAAAACAGCTTTTTCATAAGAAGGCGATTTTATAAAGCAAAAGCTTTTTTATACAATATAAGAAAAAGCTGTTCTTATAGACATAAAGCATTTTTGTGGATAACATTTTTTTTAATATAAAAGGCAAAAAAGTTATTTTACCAAAAACAAAGGTCTTTCAGTTTTCAAAAGAAAAAAGCAAGAGAAATGTGTTTTGATAAGAAAAAGCTCTTGATATAAGACTAAGCTTTTGTTATTTTTTAGAATCACGCGATATTTTTAAAGCAAAAGGTTTTTTTCTGATAAAATGTGTTGTTTATAAGAAAAAGCTCTTTTGCAGGAAAAGGCTTTTTTACACAATAACAATTTTTTTACAATAAAAAGGTTTTCTAAAAACATAATGTTTTTTAGACAACGCGTTTCTTAAGAAAAAGTTTTTTCCCACAAGAGACTCCTTTTTTAAAAGCTACAAAGCTCATTTTACAAGAAAAATTATTTCGGGCTTGCCGGATTATACTTTCTTACTTGTTTTTATATTAATAAAAAGCTTTTCTCTAAATAATTAGCTTTTCTCATAAGTATATTGAATAAGAAACAAATATTTTATAAGAAAAGGGTTTTTTTCAAAGAAACCTAAGTTTATAACCTATAAGTTTATAAAAGAAAATTAAATAATTTTCAAGAAAAGGTTTCAATCTCAATTCTTTCTGCAAGAAAATGCTTTTTACTAGAAAATTATTTTCAACAAAAAAAGCTTTTTCCAAAATAAATTATTTTTCTCAAATAAAAAGCTTTTTTCACAAGAAAAATATATTTATAAAGAAAACTTTTTCAAGAAAAGGTTTCGTTACAACAAATTAAGGGATTTATATGAAAAAGATTTGTGTCGATTTTTTTATGTGAAGACGATTTTTTGACAAGAAACTGATTTCTTTATAAGAAAAAGCTTTTTTCATAGAAAACCCCTAGTCTTTTAATAATAAGCAAATTTTAGAAAAAAAAAATATTTTTCATATTAAAGCTTTTTCACAAGGATTTTTTCCCATAATAAAAAAATATTTTTTTACATGAATAATCAATCAATTTTTAAACTCTCAGTGTTGTAGAAAAATAATATTATTTTTCACAAGAAAAAGCTTTTTCCAGAAACAGTACTTTAACCATAAAAAAAGCTTTTCGCAAAGAAGGCTTAAATTTTTCTTAGAAATAGGGCTTAAAAATACAATTTTCTTGCATAAACGTCTTTTGCCAATAAACTATTTGTTTACATAATAATGTGAAAACATGAGAATTAGTTTCTGTTCCTTCAAATCTCTGTTTCAGTGGATAACAACAACAAACATAACGAAAAGCGACAATATATTGACAACTTAATACAAGTTTACAAAATATTTGTCTATTTATTTTTATCCCCCTAAATACACAAATACCAATAGTTTTTTTCTTCTCGCCATTGAATGCTGTCAGTGCCAAAAGTTGGGCGCACATCATTTTGACAGGATGAGGAAAAGCTGTAAACAGAAAAGTTTTTCTTGCTCATACTATTTATTTTTATTTTTTTTTTTTTTTTGTTTAACTGATGTTGAGCAAAACTTTTGCTATAATTTGACAAAAACTACTTTTTGATTTACAAATACGTAGTTTTTTTTCATGTTCTCTTCGTTATATTTAAGCACAAATGAAATGTATTAATACGTTTGTGAATACGAAGAATATATAAGTTGTTAAATAAATATAAAGTAAACTAAATTCAACTAAAGTTTAACTAAACTACTTGTAATTGAAACGATATGGCTTAAAGGCTATAAAAATAAAGATAAAGCTAAATAAAGGAATAGAGGCTGGGAAGCAAACACACAAACAAAAAATAACTTTTTGCATAAAGTTTTGGTTATGTTCGAGTATAAATAATAATGATAATACGTTAGTCTAATTTTAATGATGTTTTATTTAATTTTTGTTCTCTTTGTTTTTCTTTTTTGCTTTTAGACTTGGTTCTTTACGGATACTGATGACCCATATTATCAACAAAAGACAAGTAAGTGTTGTAAAAATTGTAAAAGTAGTTATTATAAGGGGAATTTTTCGTTTAAATAGATATTTAAATGAATTACAAGTTAGACAGAATTCAATTAGTTTATAATTGCTAAACATTTTCCTTTTAAAATATGACCAGTGTGTACTTTGTTTAAGTCATGACAATTTATTTAAATTTAATTCAAAATGCCCCTAAGCTTAAAATTTAAATTAAAAATTTTTAATTTAAAAAAAGAATCTCATTAAAAAAACACACTATCATTCAAATGTAAAACAAAACAAAATGTGTGAAAGTTTACATAAACAAACTCCAAAAACTTCATTTAAATCAAATTTAAATTAAACTAAAAACAAAATAAATTTAAATTGGTTTCAAAAAAAAAAACAAAGAAAATACACAATAACTAAAAAACTCATTTTGCAATTCAATTAAAAATGCGGGCGCAACATTATTCAGCACATTTGCAACACTACAGATACCACAATAACCAGCCAGAGCACCAGCCACCAGCACCAACATAACAAATCATCATGGAAATTATGTTGAAAAAAAAAGGGTTTTACAATACGAGAGCAACGCATTTTGTCAGTTTTTTTTTCTGTTTATTTGTGTGAAAAGGATAGTTTTTTATATTTTGTTTAATAACTTTTTTGTTCTGTGTTTTTTTTTTTTGTGTGTGTTTATTAATGAATATCGGTAGAAGATTAAAGTTTATATAGGCCATGCAGCAAATGAAAGAAGACAAAAAAGCAATATTAAACAGATGAGAATGAGGTTGGGGAACAAAACAACGGCAGCAGTAGTCGGCATCGCCAGTAATCAACAATCAAAATAGCCAATATTAAAGAAATGAAAGTATTAGGGGTAGGCATAAATATTGGATGTATGACTTAAAAATGCGAGATCATTTCAAAGCGGTTTTTGGTTTTAATAACTTATATGTCAATTAGAAGGGTACATATCTGTCTCAATTAGTTATTGAACATTATAGTATTGTTGCTTCGAAAATGTGGAATTTTGTACCAACGAATCATCAATTTGATAACAAAAAAAGCCGCAGAAGAACACCGATTGCTCACCAAAGCTTATGGTGAATGTTTTCGCGTACGAGTTTGAAGACCAAAAATTTAAGATTGTTGTAAAAATTCATCAAGAGCTAGCAAAATCAAAAAAGTTTGAAGACCAGAAATTGGAGACATTACTCCATGAGGATTGTTGTAAAACTCAACAAGAGCTTGCAAAATCATTGGGAGCAGTAGGATTCATCTGAGATACCTTGAAAGACGATGTTGCACGTCCGAAATTAAGCTTGGAAACTATAAAAGAAAATCGTTTTTGCACCGAATCAATACTTGCGATGAAAAATAAGAGATCGTATATGAAGCCCGGCCAACCAACCGAATCGACAACAAAGCCAAATATCCATGGCGCTAAGATAATTATCTGTATTTGGTGGGAGCAAAATGATCCTATCTATTGAGCTGCTGAAATCTGACAGACCATTACAGGAAACCTGTACCGAACGCAACTGATTCGTTTGAAGCGAGCATTGGCCGAAAAACGCCCAGAATATGCGCCATATATGAAACCGTAATATTCCATCATGACAACGCTCGGCCACATGTTGCAATACCTATTAATAAGTAGTTAGAATGAAGTAGTTGGGAAGTTTTGCCTCAGCCGCTTTATAGTCAAGGCCGTGGTCCGTCCGACTACCATTTGTTTCGCTCTCTCTGGAACAGAGTATCCGATATTGACTTGATTGGTTCTTGGCATCAAAATATGAGCAGTTCTTTTAGCTCGGAATCCATATGTTGCCAGAAAGATGGGAAAAGTTCATAGTTAACAATGGCCAAGACTTTGAATAAATTTATACTGTACAAATATTTCAAAATAAAAGCTAAAAATTGGAAAAAATATCGCATTTTTAAGTCATACACCCAATATATAGACTCAAATTAGAAAATTTAATTCAATATTAATTTTATAATTTAGAACACGTCAACCATGTTAAATTTAAATAAGTACTGTTGTCTTCTTTTCATGAAGAAATGCGAACTTGCATTGGTTCACAATCGTGTTGTCTTTGTGTAGGAATTCGAATAATGTCCCCGACCCCGGTCTAGGTTTGGCTGACATTATCTTATAGACGTGAAAATCTGCGCAAAAAACCATTAATGCTTTTACTAAGGATACTCATAGCAAAGAAGCTGAAGCCAATTAAAATGCTTTGCCAATTGGCTGTATAACAGTATTTTATGTAGAAAATTTTGTGTATACAAATTTGTTGTATAAAAAAAGTCTGTATAACAGTATTTTCTATAGAAAATGTTCTGTATAACAGTATTTTCAATAGAAGTGTCTCTGTATAAAAGTATTTTTTACTGAAATGTCTGTGTAAACCAGTATTTTCTATTGAAAATTTTGTTTATAACAGTTATCTATAGAAAGTCTTGTGTATAAAAGTATCTTCGACAGAAAATTTTTGTATAACAGTATTTTCTATAGAAAGTTTGTGTGTAACAGTATTTGCTTTGAAAATTTTGTGTATAACAGTATTTTCTATAAATAATTTTGTGTATAACAGTAGTTTTTATACAACCTGTACTGTATAACAGTATTTTCTACTGAAAATTTTATGTATAACAGTAGTTTTAATTTAAAATGTTCTGTATAACAGTATTGTCTATAGAAAATTGTGTAATATTTGTAATATTTTCTATAGAAAAGTTTGTGTATAACAGTATTTTCTATTTAAACGTTTGTGTATAACAGTATTTTCTATAGAAATCTCTCTGTATAACAGTATTTTATATAGAAAAATATCTGTATAACATTATTTTCTATAGAAAGTATGCTTTAATTTAAAAGCCCCGTTCAGTTATATTTGAATCTACCTAATAGTATTAAAAACAGCAGCATTAAGGCCGTCCTGGGAATCTAAAGCAGCATTATAATGTTTATAGTGTTGATGACGATGATGATCATAAGTACAAATCATCAGAAGTAGTAGTAGTACATTCATTGTTGTTAATACTTATGACTACTGCTGCCATTAATGGCGATGATGATGATGATAATACTGTTGTTTGCTGTTGGTTGGTCGGTTAGTGTTGGTGGCAGTAGAGTAATATTGTATTTAAAAATCATAAGCTTTAAATGTTTAGTTTACCAGCAACATTTAAGCAAACACACAAAACAAGGCTGGCAGTTAGATAGATGGAGAGACGACAGACAATGCTAAAACTCATGTTTGGTAATTGTTTGCTGTTGTTTTGGTGGTAAATGGTTGCTGGGTGATGACGGTTATTGTTGGTTTATTTCCACTTTGCTTTAAAGAATATAACAAGCTAAAAATCATTTACTCTTAGATTGTTCTTACAATGATGTTTACTTCATCATTATCTTTGTTATAATTATTATAATGGCAAGCAGCTATATCAATATTAACATCATCGTCATCTGGCTTTAGCTTTAGCATCAGCTTCATTATCATGTTCTTGGGCAACACAACAGTGGCCAGTAGAAGGCGGTCAAGTAGGCGGAGTGGTTTGATGTGCGACTAAATTGGAATTTTATATACATACATTCGTATAGGTTTTTTTTTAATACAAAATGTTGAGCCGCGTAGTAGTATATTCGATATATTTTTTTTGTATGGTTTTGTTTTTATTCTTTTATCTGTGTCTAAAAGAAAATTAATATAATATTTCTTTTATTTAGCTTTAATTTTGAGAACGTTACAATGTAGTGTTTACAAAATGGACCGGGTTTCGGAAAAAATGGGCAACAAGATAGTCAATAAACATTAATACAAATATGCTTGTGAACGGATAGCAGCTTTAAAAAGATTTAGGTCTACTTGTGTGAAGGGGCTTGATTTTCCAAGTCTGCCCATGTTTATAATTATAGTTTTTTGAGATTTTCAAATACATATGATGTGTAAAAAAATTGTCCTGCAATTGTTTGGAAATTTTAAAAGTGTAGTAGAAATAAATTAATTGTAAAAGTACTTTAATAACCGTTTTTTTTTTAAGTACAACCCATATTTTGTATGCGTTTTGAAAGTGTATTAAAAATACTACTTTTTTTAAATTTTATTTTTGGTTTATTTCTAATACCTGCAAATGCTTGTATAAATAATAATAACTATTCAAAATTAAGTTTAAAATATGTTTATATGTACTAATGAAATGATAATTTGACTTTTTAAGTTTTGTTCAAAACTTAATATTTTTGCTCTAATTACTTACAAGAACGCCTTAAAATTATTCCTAGTTTTGTTTTTATACTATAAACAGTTATGTTGAAAAGGGTAGTAAAAATATTTTTTTCAAAATTTCATATTTTTGCTTAAACTACTGTTCTTAGTTATAACAAATGTATTTATACAATAAAAAATTAGTTTAAGAAGACCATAAAAAAGTACTACTTTTCTTCAAGAGTCGATGGAATTTTTGAAAGGAACCCTTTAAAAATATTTTTAATTATGAAAAACTTGTTTTTACTATATAAATTTAGTTTTGGAAGACCAATAAAAGAGTAGTAGAAGTACTACCTTTTTAAATTTTGTTGCAATTGACATATTTTTTCTTTAAAAATTTTCTTAGTTATGAAAAACGTGTTTGTGGTTTATGTTGTGGTTTAAAAAGTTATTTTTTTTAAATTTCTTCCAAAACACAAATTTTTTCTGAAAATATGGAAAGAAACTGTTTAGAAATACTCTTAGTTATAAATATTGGAATCAAAAATAATACTATTTTAAAATCTTAACAGAAACTCCTTAAAATGTAAAAACGTAATCAAACTTATTTAAAATTGATTGATTATATGTAGTAGTAAAAATACTACTATTTTAAAATGTTAAATGAATGATTACTACTTTTTAATAACTCCCTAAAAAAGCATAAAATATTAATTTGAAGGCCTATTTCAGTTTCCTAACTTATTTTTTTTAAAAAAGGCTTTCCAAAGTGTAGTAAAACTACTTTTTCAAGCAAAATACATTAAATACTTCAATTACTAATACGACTTTTTAAGAATGAAGTTTTTAGTATTAAAAATTTGTTTTTAAATATATTTTTAAAAAGTAGTAAAAATACTACTTTTTATATTATGTTAAAAGGGTATTATCTTTATCGGAATTTTATAAAAAGATTCTTTAAAACTGTTTTTAAGCATAAAATATGTATTTTTTAAAATTCATAAAGAGTTTTCAAAAAGTAGTAGAAATACTAACTTTTTAATTTTTAGCTTAAATTATTAATTTTTTAGGGAGTTGCAAAATAACTGTAAATTACATGTGAAATTAATTTTTTTAAGCAGTTATTACTAATTTTAGGTAGTAGCCTTATTGTAGTAAAATTACTACCTTTTTAAATTTGGTTTAGAATTCATTAATAGAAATATTTTTAATATAAAATTAGGTTTCATAAGTATAAAAACAAGTTTAATGAGCGTTTTATGAAGTTTAAGAAAAAGTAGTAATAATACTACATTTTTCAAATTTGGCTTAAAATATTAAATTTTTATTTAAAACACAAGCGGCACAAAACTTATATGTTTAAGTATATTTCTATGATTTTCAAGAGTAGTAAAAAATACTACTTTTTTAAATTTTGACTGCTGTCATTTATTGAGTAGAAATTTAGTTTCGTACTAATTTTTATGAATAATAAAAATATTACTTCCTTTGAATTTTGTTGAATTATTATGGTGATTTAAGTGCTCAAACTATTTTGATTCTGTCCCACTACACTGTATACATCCAATACGGGCTTGTTTTAAAAGCTTTTACTGTAGTTCTTCTACCTACTTTTTTGTTGCGTATTCTCATGCATGTACGGGCTTGTGAAAATTGCCAAGTTTTAGAAAGCAATTAGCGTCTTTTGATGAATACTCCCAAAATTGAAATACGATTGTTCGAACATGTAGTATGTACAACAGCTGAAAACGCATAAACAGGGAGCAGCGCACCATAAATAAAAATGGGAAAACAAAATATTCTACATAACGCATCCATCCATCCAGCCATTCAAACATTTAAGCTCAGACACACGCAATATAAATGTTGTTCTTTTTTTGTTTGCTCCCAACAGACACTTCAGTTCAGTTTGATTATTTTTGTAGAATTTCTGAGCCATTTCTTGTTTTCTCTTTTGTTCAGCTAAAGCATTTACTTTATTTTTTATTTTTTTTTTTTTTTTTTTGTGATTTAATGTATGCAAAAATGTTTTGTCTGAAATAATCTATAGATTGCTGATTTCGTTTTTAGTCTTTTAAGTCTCATCTCATTGTTCCTCTGTCTGTCCTTCTGTCTGTCTGTCTATGTATCTTCTTAAGGCTGTTTTGGTTTTTTTGTTTTGTTTATTTCTGTTATTGTTTGTGTGTGTGTGAGTGTTCAGAAGGAGAGGGTGTATGTGTGAGGCTTTTGGAGCAGGATATTGCATTTATTTTGATTTATGTTTGATTTTTATAGCTGTCAAATGATGTTCAAGCAGACACAAACATATTAAATTCCATTTTAAAATTTCCTTTAAGTGGATATTAAAATTAACGCTGTGTTTTTTTTTCTTGATTTCTTTTTGAACAAGCAACAAAATATAGAATAAATGCTTTAAGGTCTCTTTATAAATTTTTGTTTTGAAAAGAAAGAAATAATCAAATTTTTGCAGGCAATTAAGTTCAAAAGCAAAACTCCCATTAGTCTAAGACAGATTTATGATGAAATCATTGGGGATTAGGTAAAACAGAATAAATGGTTTTTAAAATTATTTGCATAAATATTTGCCAAGGTTGGTGAAAGTTTGTATTGCACAAATAAGAAATAGAGTTCAAAGACTTTTTATTTGGCCTTGAAAGAATAATGTGTTTAAGAGAAAAGTTTCAACGACGCAAGTTTCAATTTAGGAAACATTTGTCTATTAAAAACTTTCAATATAACAGTAAAATTTGTGTATAACACAATTTCCATTAGATTTAGTAAAATTACCATTTTTTTATTTGTGTTTCGAATACCATAATTTTGCTACAATTATTCATAGAAAAGTATTTTTAAATTGTTCATAGTTATGAAAAATGTGTTTATATTATAAAAAAATAATTTTATAAGATATATAAAGAGTAGTAAAAATACTACTTTTTTTAAATTGTCTTCCAAAAGTTATATTTTTGCTGGAATTATAATTCATTGTTATGAAAATTCTGTATATACTATAAAAAAATAGTTTTGTAGACTTAAAAATGAGTAGGAAAAATACTACTTTTTTACAAAATTTACAAAATATTAGTAAATATACTACTTTTTTAAATTTTCTAGCAAAATCCATATTCTTAACATATTTAGAATTATTAAAAGAAACTATTTTCAATAAAGTTTTTATGGAGTTTTTTAAATTTTAATAAAAAATCATCTTGTTTGCTTAACTTTTGATAAAAGCTCTTTAAAAGCATTGCCTAAGCTTAACAACGAGTTTTAAGCGCGTTGTATATAGTTTAACAAAATGTAGTAAAAATACTACCTTTTTAATTTTACTTAAAATGATTTATTTTTCAGGAATTGGCAAAACTAAATAAAAGAAACATAAATTTATTTTTGTAAATAATTTACTACTAATTTGATGGAGTTTTTGAATTGTAGTAAAAATACTAATTTTTTAAATTTTGTTCCAAATGCATCTTTTTCACTTAAATTTTGAACAAAGGCGCTTTAAAAAGTTTCATTAAGTGTAAATACCAGTTTTAAGCGCATTTTATGAAAATTAAGAAAACATAGTACAAAAGAGTAGTAAAAATACTCCTTTTTTAATTTGTGTTCCAAATAACATAGTTTGACTGGAACTATTAACAGAAACTCTACATAATCATTCCTAAATATGAAAAGTGTGTTTAAGTAATAAAACGTTAGTTTTTTTAAGATTTATAATATATTAGTAAAAATACTACTTTTTTAAATTTTCTACCAAAATCCATATTTTTGATATATTTGAAATTTTTGACAGAAACTCTTTATTTTCTATAAAGTTTTTATGAAGTTTTTGAAATGTAGTAAAAATACTACTATTTTAAATTTTGTTAAAAATGCTTTTTTTACTTAACTTTTGATAAAAGCTCTTTAAAAAGATTACCTAAGCTTAAAAGCGTGTTTAAATGCGTTTTATATAGTTTAACAAAACGTAGTAGAAATACTACCTTTTTAATTTTACTTAAAATGCTTTACTTTTCAGGAATTGCCCAAACAATATAAAAGAAAACTAAATTCGTTTTTGTAAATAATTTACTAGTAATTTTATGGAGTTTTTGAAATGTAGTAAAATACTACTTTTTGAAATTTTTTCAAAATTCATGTTTTTTCCTTAAATTTTTAACAAATGGAGTTTAAAAAGATTTCTTAAGTATAAAAACCTGTTTTAAGAGCATTTTATAAAGATTAAGAAAACATATAATATATAAACAAATTTATATCATAGTACTCTGCGGCTGAAAAAAGTACTTCTCCTAATCCTAATTCATACGTTTCTTAACTATAACTTATATTTTCTTTACAAAGCTAAGTCTTCAACACGTGCATTTCAGAATGCATTCCTTCTACAAGCTACAAACATCAGATTGTTGTCAATACAATTAATAGGATTTTTTTTTAATTTTAATTAATTAGAATTGTATTTAACCCTTTTCCTTGCCACTGGGTGTTCTGATCAATCCACTCCATCCTATGCCACACAATTATCATACCAAATCTATTAAATTTAATCAAACATTAAATAAATTACAAACGATCAGATCAGTGAACTAACATTCCATCCAAATAGAGTCCATAACTTATAAATAAAATAAAAAAAAAAACACCAGCTTAATTTAAAATCATATTTCTTAGTAAAAAGTGAGGCCACAGAAGCCACAACTAAAAAAAAATTTGATTGGTATAACAAAAAAAATAAAAAAAATACATTCCAAAAGTAATTTATCCTCTGGTCGCACGTTTATATCAAAAGGCATCAACGAACACATAACATGACTACTGGAATTTTGATTAGGACCAAATACCAAAACCGTTAAGAACAGAAAAACAAACGCACACTTAGTCACATAAGAAACAAACATTGTTAGTGTTTCTTTTCTCTTCTTGCCCCCTCCTTTTAAACGATTTGATTTGTCAAATACCTTTTTGGCCCTTATTAATGGATTTTGTAGCCAATTATACTTATATATGTTTGAAATAAAAATGCGTAAATGTGTGTGTGTGTGTGATAGGTTGTTAGGATGTAGTATCTGTGTGTGTTTGTTTTTATGTTTTTATCTTTAAAATATTTTTTCTCCTCAATGTGTGTTTCACTTAAATTGATAAAGCGATAAAACTATTTTAAAAATTTCAATAATTTTTGTCTCATTAGGGCGCACCTTTGTATGTTTTGTTTGCTGCGTTATTCCTGTTAAAAAAATGAAGAAGTTTTGTGGCTACACTTCAAAAATATTTCTATAATGAGATTGCTGTTCGTTTTTAGAGTTTTTTTTTTTTGAAAATGTTTAATGTTTATTTTATTTAAAAGAATTTTAATGAATGACTTAATGCTGTATTTTGCTTAAGAAAATGTTGCATTATTTTATAATTTTAGCTAAATATTATAGACAGTATTGGATTTATAAGATTTTAATAAAACTAGTAAAGGGCTGTACCGAATCTTAAAAACATTTCAGCAGCGTTTTACATATAAGAAAAACGTGTTGTAGTGATCATACAAACACGTTATCATCAGGACCAAGATTTTTATTCACTAAAAGTAAAAAATATGCGCATTCATGCCCAAAATGTTTATTTTTTTCTTGATAGTAAATCCAAATTTACTTGATTTTTTATTAAAAATTTACCTATGCAACTAAAGCTAAACGTAGGGGAATACAAAACAGCCTCCTTTAACAGGAACATACCATTAAACAGTTTTTAATTAAAAAATATGAAATTACTACACTTTTTTTGAAGTTTTTAAAAAAGTAGTAAAAATACTACTGTTTTATTATTTACTTAAAATGCTTAATTTTTCTCGGAATTGCCAAAACAACAAAAATTCGTTTTTTTAAATAATTCACTACTATTTTTAGGAAGTTTATGAGATGTAATAAAAATACTACTTTTTTAAATTTTAATAAAAATTATTTTTTTCCTTACATTTGGAAAAAAAGCTCTTTAAAAGATTTCCTAAGCTTAAAATGTGTTTTAAGCGCGTTTTATAAAGATTAAGAAACCGTAGTAAAAATACTACATTTTGAATTTTACTTAAATTGCTGCGGAATTGCCAAAAATAAATAAAAGAAACATAAATTCGTTTTTGTAAATAATTTACTACTATTTTTATGGAGTTTTTTAAGTGTACTAAAAATATTACTTTTTTAAATTTGGAACAAAAGCTCTTTAAAAAGATTTCCTAAGCATAAAATCGTGTTTTAAGCGCGTTTTATAAAGATTAAGAAAACGTAGTAAAAATACTACCTTTTTATTTTTACTTAAAATGCTTTATATTTTCAAGACTTGCGAAAACAATATAAATAAAAACATAAATTCGTTTTTGTAAATAATTTACTACTATTTTTATGGAGTTTTTGAAATGTAGTAAAAATACGCCTTTTTTAAATTTAATCAAAATTCATTTGTTTTCCTTAAATTTGGAACAAAAGCTCTTTAAAAAGATTTCCTAAGTATAAAAACGTGTTTTAAGCGGGTTTTATAAAGATTAAAAAACCGTAGTAAAAATACTACCTTTTTAATTTTACTTAAAATGCTTTATATTTTCAAGAATTGCGAAAACAATATAAATAAAAACATAAATTCGTTTTTCTAAATAATTTACTACTAATTTTATGGAGTTTTTTAAATGTAGTAAAAATACTAGTTTTTTAAATATTGTTCAAAATGCATCTTTTTGCTTAAATTTGCAGCAAAAGCTCTTTTAAAAGATTGCCTTAGCATAAAAACGTGTTTTAAGCGCGTTTTATAAAGATTAAGAAACCGTAGTAAAAATACCCCTTTTTTAATTTTACTTAAAATGTTGCAGAATTGCCAAAACTATATAAAAGAAACATAAATTCGTTTTTATAAATAATTTGCTACTAATTTCATGGAGTTTTTTAAATGTAGTAAAAATACTACTTTTTTAAAGTTTGTTCAAAATGCATCTTTTTGCTTAAATTTGGAACAAAAGCTCTTTAAAAAGATTGCCTTATCATAAAAACGTGTTTTAAGCGCGTTTTATAAAGATTAAGAAACCGTACTAAAAATACTACCTTTTTTAATTTTACTTAAAATGCTTTATATTTTCCAGAATTGCCAAAACACTATAAAGAAAAACATAAGTTCGTTTTTGTAAATAATTTACTACAAATTTTATTGAGTTTTTGAAATATAGTAAAAATACTACTTTTCTAAATTTTAATAAAAATTCATCTTTTTTCCTTAAATTTGAAACAACAGCTCTTTAAAATGATTGCCTAATTATAAAAACGTGTTTAAAGCGCGTTTTATAAAGATTAAGAAAACGCAGTAAAAATAGTACCTTTTTTAATTTTACTTAAAATGCAGAGGAATTGCCAAAACTATATAAAAGAAACATAAATTCGTTTTTGCAAATAATTTACTACTAATTTTATGGAGTTTTTGAAATGTAGTAAAAATACTACTGTTTTAAATTTTAATCAAAATTCATATTTTTCCCTTAAATTTGGAACAAAAGCTCTTTAAAAGATTGCCTTAGCAAAAAAACGTTTTTTAAGCGCGTTTTATAAAGATTAAGAAACCGTAGTAAAAATACTACTTTTTTAATTTTACTTAAATTGCTGCGGAATAGCCAAAACTAAATAAAAGAAACATAAATTCGTTTTTGTAAATAATTTACTACTAATTTTATGGAGTTTTTTAAATGTTGTAAAAATACTACTTTTTTAAATTTTATTCAAAATGCTTCTTTTTTGCTTAAATTTGCAGCAAAAGCTCTTTTAAAAGATTGTGTAAGCATAAAAACGAGTTTTAAGCGCGTCTTATAAAAATTAAGAAAACGTAGTAAAAATACTCCTTTTTTTAATTTTACTTAAAATGTTGCGGAATTGCCAAAACTATATAAAAGAAACATAAATTCGTTTTTGTAAATAATTTACTACTAATTTTATGGAGTTTTTTAAATGTAGTAAAAATACTACTTTTTTAAATTTTGTTCAAAATGCATCCTTTTTGCTTAAAGTTGGAATAAAGGCTCTTTAAAAAGATTGCCTTAGCATCAAAACGTGTTTTAAGCGCGCTTTATAAAGATTAAGAAACCGTAGTAAAAATACTACCTTTTTGATTTTACTTATAATGTTTTATATATTCCAGAATTGTCAAAACACTATAATACAAACATAAATTCGCTTTTGTAACTAATTTACTACTAATTTTATGTAACTGTTGAAATGTAGTAAAAATAGTACTTATTAAATTTGAATCAAAAAACATATTTTTTGCTTAAATTTTTTATAAAAACTCTTAAAAAAGATAGCTTAAGTATAAAAACCCATTTTATGAAGTTTAAGAAAACGTACTCAAAATACTACTATTTTCAAATTAAGTTTAAAATGAGTTACATGTTCATTTGAAGCACAAGCAGTAATTAAAATATACTTCTAAAAAACATTTCGTTGTTTTATGTAGTTAATTTGACGTTCTAGTTTTAAAAAGTATCAAACAGTGGTAAAAATACTATTATATTGAAAATAACTTAGATTAAAATGACTTTTATTCGACTGTGATTAAATTTTCAGTATTTGGTTTTGAGGGCACATTTTTTACGCTGGTTAAAATTAACTCATATTCTTTTATTATTACAAATTTATTAAATCATGTTTTCTTTTCCTTTTTCCAGATGGTCACTTAATCAACACTAAATGTTCGCAGGGTCATTTTCGCAAAGCTTTGTGCTGTAAAATGTCAGCGGAACTAGATGTTTTTCTGGAAAGTGGTAAAAAGTAAGTCAAATACTTTTTCTTTTAGAAATTTCAATAAAAAAAACTATTATATTTAAATTTAGCTTAAACAGTTTATTGCCTTTTAAAATAAAAATTCTTTTAATTTGTTGTGTCACTTGTTGTACAGTAAAAATGTAGTTTGTTCATGTTATTTTTTTTTTCTTTTGTATAATTCCATTTAAACGTTTATTACACTTAAACATTTCTGTTTTAAAATATAATAACTTTTAATGTTGCTTTTTTATTATTAAAAAAAAAAGAAACTTTAGAAAAAAATTCGAGATACAAAACGAGATACTGCTTCATTCATGTTTGTGTATAGTAGTTGTGCTAAACATTTTTTTATTTTTTTTGTATTAAATTTTTTGTTTTAGTTACAACATGTTGTATGTATGTTGCCTTTATGTATGACACAGCCAGGCAGCAGCATTTAAGTTTTTCATGTCAATTTTATTATAAATTTCTATGTGTGTTTTTAGTTTGAAACATGTTTTTTGTTTAAACTAAAATTGGAAAGACAATGAAAAGTTTTTGTTTGTTTGTAACACAAACATTTAAACATTCTTTTTTTCCAAAAAAAAAAGTAGACCTTGTTCTTAATTTTGTTGTTTTTAGAGCAAAGTTAAAGCGTATTTTGAAATGATTTCATGAACAAAAAAACAACAAATTGAAATGTTTTAGAAAGAGTCACTTTTGTAAAAAGATTGCTTTGAGAACATATCTGTGAGCAAAGCTTTTAAATATATAAAGAAATGTTTGACAGCATTTCTTTAGTCTACAAATGTGTGACAGAAAATGTTGCAATTAATATTATAAAAGAATTTTAGACAGTAAATTAAATATTCTTACTCAAACTAACACATTCTCTGACAAGATCACTTTACATCCTTAACCCTTAAAAAAACATATCATTCAAATATAAAATTTTAGGCTCCTTCACATTGTTTAAATATTTGCAAATACGCTGAACTTCTATTTCAAACAACTGTTTATTTGTTCTTATCTGAACTTTGTAAGAGTAAATAACAACAAGAAAATAATACAGTTAGTTTTGATGAAACTGAATTACCAAACTAATTCCGCAGAAGCCATAATGTAATATAAAGAGAAATAACCGCTAATTACTGAGTAACGCTAGAAGCAATATGTTAACAATGATAAACCATCAAAGTTTTTTGCAGTGTTTATTGAAATTGAAACGGAAATCTTGTCTTACTCTTATATCCTTATTTTCAATATTTATTAACATTCTCATACTGATTCTATTTCACTATGGGAGCTAAAGTTTAGCAAAGATCACTTTCTATAACCTTATAAATCCAATTAACTTTTACAACATTTCTTCTCGATATTCTTTCTTTTTGTTTTTACCAGCAGCTTCCGTTCAACTTCAGATTAAAGTGTTCAAATTTATTTGTCAATTAATACACATCACTTTTATTCCTGTTAATTTATTGGAAATTAAAAAAAAAAAATAAAAAATTATAATGCCCAAATATGAACCCATCTTAAATAACAAAAAAAATCTCAAATTTCCTGCAACTTTCGCATTAAGGATGGATGCTATTCTTAAAGCAACACAATTTAATTCATCTAAACTAAAGCCTTGAAACATAAAATGTTTAAGCTTTTTTAAAGATGTGCATGTTCTTACATGAAAAATATTAAAGATTTAAACGAGAAAACCAAAACGAAAAAAAAGAAATCATATTGAAAAAATATCAAATAACTAAGGGTTGAAACTAAAAGGACTTGACAGTTTTAGACACAGAAAAATGTTGGCACATAAAAAAACACAAGAAAAAAATATGGTCGTAAAGTAAAAAGTCTTAAATGAAGCATTAAATTGAAAAAAAAAAAACAGAAAGAGCAAAAAGAATGTGGAAGAGAAACTAGAGAAATAAAACCTTTTTTAAAAACGAGATTTTAGTGAAATGAGAGGAAAAATAGGTGTTTAAAGACAGAACCATATGTATGTAACGGACAGCAGGTATTACCTGTTTAAGAAAGTAAATATTTATACAATTAATAAATTTCCTAGGGAATTAGAGAAGTTCAAATTAAAGTCCAAAAATTCAATGTTGAAATGAGTCCTTGTTGTAATGACTTATTAACGAAATTATTTTTGTATTTCAAAGATCAAATCGTTCATCCAGAGTGTTCATTATCGTGCACCGTTCTGTTAGAAGTGCAAGTCGTCCAAATTGGTTATAATCTATGGAGATTTGGCATCAGTGACTGATTTATAAAAGCAGATGTCATAACAATAACGACCCACTCTTATTGGAGACCCCATTATAATAATGAGAGAATCGCACACAGTGAGGGAATTTGAAAAAAGAATTGGAAATAACTCTGCAATTTCTAAGAGGTATAGCTAAGTTAAAGTATTGAATTTGGTCTAGACCAAAGGGACCCAAAGTCTCTAGGCCGCAATGTGAGGTAGCTCGGGTATATGAAAAACTTAAAACGATGCCGATTGTTTGGTCTCGTTCCGATTTGAAAGGAATCTACTAGAAGAGATCTAAAAAAGATAAGATATATCAAAGTGTAGGAAATTGTGTCTTCTTTTCAAAAATATATATGGGCGTATGACTTAAAAATGCGGGATTTACAATAGATGGCGTATTTTTTGATCGCAGTTTTTGTTTTTAATAACTTATATGTAATTTTAAAGGGTACATATTTGTCTTTTATTCTCACTTAGTTATTGAAGATTATATTGGAAACAGCGTTTTTTTTTTTGCTTCGAAAATGTTGAATTTTGTAACAACGAATCCTTAATTTAAGAAAAGTGCAGCTGAAGCACAACGATTGTTTACCAAAGCTTATGGTGAATGTGTTCAACATGCGAGAGGTGGTTTGTGCAGTTCAGAAGTGGTGATTTTGACACGGAATTCAAAGATCGCTCAGGACAGACAAAAAAGTTTGAAGACCAAGAATTGGGGACATTACTCCATGAAAATTGTTGTAAAACCCAACAAGAGCTGGCAAAAACATTGGGAGTTACTCCAGCAGCAATTTCAAAACGTTTCAGGATTCTCCAAAAGCAGAGAAATTGGGTACCATACGAATTGAAGCCGAGAGACTTGGAAAGACAATTTTGCATGTCCGAAATGATGCTTGAACGCAATAAAATAAAACAATTTTTGCACCGAATCATTACTTGCGATTAAAAATGGATACATTACAATAACACGAAGTTTAAGATACCGTATGTGAAGCCCGGCCAACCAGCCGATCAACACCAAAGCCAAATATGCATGCCGCTATGGTAATGCTCTGTAGTTGGTGGGACCAAAAGGGTCCTATCTATTATGACATGCTGAAATCTGTTCTAACCATCACATGTACCTGATTCGGTTGATGCGAGTACCGAAAACCGCTTAGAATATGCGGCCAGACATGAAACCGTAATATTCCATCATGATACCGCTCGTCCACATGTTACAATACCTATTAAAAAGTATTTAGAATGAAGTGCTTGGGAAGTTTTGCCTCACACGCTTTATAGTCGAGACCGTGCCCCGTCCGACTACTATTTGTTTCGATCGATGTAGAACGCTCTTTCTGGGATACGCTTCACTTTGGAACAGAGTATTCGATATTGGCTTCATTCGTTCTTAGCCTCTAAAGATGAACAGTTCTTTTGGCACGGAATCCATATATTGCCAGAAAGATGGGAAAAGGAAGGTCATAGCTAACAATGGTCAACATTTTGAATAAATTTATATTGTATAAATTTCATACACCCAATAGAAATTTTTTAATAGAATTCTAAAATAAGTTTATGATTTGCTATTGAAAATTCCACAATTCGCAAAAAACTTTTAAAAAATCCCAAAAATTGCATTTTGTCTAGATTTTTGGCTGTATTTTCTTCCTTCTAGGCTTACGCCAAGGTTAAAGTGACAACTGGAACCGGTGACAACTACCGGTCTAGGGTAGTTAGTATAAAAAATTGACAGATAGCTAGTTTTTTGAGGATGGGATCAGGTTTTAGTTGTGATACTTTACAATATATAAAGGAGACCTGTCTCTAGCGATGTAGTAAGTATGCGGATATTTTTTATTGTAATTCATACTTCAAAGTGTGATAAAAATTGGCCTGAAACGCACTTTAAAAATTTTAAATTGAAACCGGAAGGACATTTCAAAACTAATCATTCAAATTTATTGTCGAAACCTTCAAAAATGAGGAATAAAAAGTTTTAAATTTTTTCCCTAAATTTTATGATTTTTTTTTACAAACCCATCCTTAAACGTTTTTGTTATTTGGCAATGTTCTAATTTGTTTCATGCATTGTTAAAAATAACTAACGAAATTCTGAATCGGTGGTCGTTACTTTAAGAGCAATTACACTAATTTTCAGTCATAAAAATCATCCCACCACATAGGATAATATTCCATCATTGGGTCTCAACACCCGTTAACAACATTAGACTAAATTCAAAGCATAACTTAAGGCTTATGTTAAAAACCTCAATATAGCTTAACTTAAGGCTTGCTAATATTATTTATTTTACTTTTATCAATAGCTCCCCCAAAATTCGTCTATTATCTTAAAAAAATACATTAAAATTTCCTACAACATAGCAAACAAACAACTGTAACAAACACATTGCCTGTCCTAAGCATTTATTTAATAATGAAATTATTGTAATATTTATCTAACATTAATACTTAACATTCATTCCTTTTTTTGTCTAACAATATTTATGTTTTCCTTTTAATTTCTTTTGCAGATGGTTCTGTCATTTTGACGATGACAATTATGTAAATATACCCCGTCTGGTAAAACTTTTAGATGAATACAGTCCCTCGGTTGATTGGTATTTGGGTAAACCCAGCATTTCCTCACCCTTGGAAATACATTTGGATAGTGTAAGTATTTTAATTGGTTTTTATTAAGATTTTTTAATTAAATATAAATTCTTAAGAGGGTTTTTTTTGGAGTCGTTTTAGGTTTTACATAAATATATTTTTTTTATTTATTAATTGTTGTCATAATTTTCTGCCCCATTAACTGGGGATTTAAAAACAAGCAATATTGTTAAATATTGGTTGTTTGGCCAGGTAATTTAAATCTTTTTTATGTTAAGAAATTGTGTATTAAATTACTTGGAAGAAGGAGTCATTTAAACAGACGGTCAAGTTGGTTAAGCAACTAAGTATTCCGGTTATTTGAACTGTCTTAATGTTTTTGTGTAAGTTAATTTGTTTTCGATTAAAATTGGTTTATTGTGTTGTGTGTTTAACACTAGTTGAACCGGTGGTTAAAGAAAAGGGAATTGATAACAAAAGTTTAAACAATTTGTTTAACTGGGACATGAATAGCTTTTTTGGTGTTTTGATCCCAAGCATTCATTAAAGAGTATATATTTTGGGTTTTAGCAGTCACATAGGACTTTACAAAGAAAAACTTTATATAGAATTTCCAGAGCTTTCAAAAGCTCCCTAAATAGCTTAAATCCTAACGGAGCCTGATATGTATACCCACACCACCATAGTGGGGAGTTTGAGCTGATGTTTGTAACACCCATCTTAAAGTCTACCAAAAATCACTTTCTCAGTCGATTTAACGACGTAGGTCCGCCCGTCCATTAGGGCGGGCCCGAGAGCCTGGAATGCTTAGTCTTATATATCAGTGATTGCATTACATTTATAACTGAAATTTAATTGTCCCCACCTAAGCAATTTTCCCTAAAACAAGGTTTAAATAGTGTTAACTTCAATTTAAACAAATATAAGTAATTCAAAACTTCCCCCTCTTCTCTTATTTACTTTACTTGTAATCCTTTCTTTTTTACTACCCAAGTAATATCTGCTTAAACTCCAAAAAACCAAAAAGCAACAAAAAAAAAAAAAAAAACGACAACAATCTTAAGACTCGAAAACACAATATAAAAATAAATCTTTATAAAACCTTTAATAAATAATGTACTTAGTTATAATTTATTTTTCTTTTGGTTTGCTGTTACCATTTTTATGTGTTTCTGATTTTGTTTTCATTATTTTTTTACAGAAAAATACTTCGTTAAATAAAAAGATTACATTTTGGTTTGCAACAGGTGGTGCTGGCTTCTGTTTAAGTCGAGCCCTGACATTAAAAATGTTACCCATAGCAGGTGGTGGCAAATTTATAAGTATTGGAGATAAAATAAGATTTCCTGATGATGTTACCATGGGTTTCATTATTGGTAAGTACACAACAATGTAAAAAAGAACCACAACATAAAATAATATTTTTATTTCTTTATCAATTACAGAACATCTACTAAAAGTGCCTCTCACTGTTGTCGACAATTTCCACTCACATTTAGAGCCCATGGAGTTTATACGACCAGACTCTTATCAAAATCAAGTGTCCTTCAGCTATGCTCTCATGAAAAATCAATGGAATGTGGTTAAGGTTGATGGTTTCGATACAAAAACCGATCCCCGGCGATTTTATTCGTTACACTGTAAACTATTTCCTTATTTTAGTTATTGTCCTCATAGATGATTATTCCATTAAGCAGACAAAGTGAAACAAATTTTTTATTATTATTTTTTATTTTTTTTTTTGTATTTTTAATTTTTATTGTTGTTGATTGTGTTTGATTGAAAGTAAATAGAAGGGAAAATTTAATGTTTTATTTGTTAAAAATCTGTGATGTAGTTCTATTAATTATAAATATTCTTTATATATATAAATTTTTTGTATTTTGTATAAAAAAAAACTAAATGTTTACTTTAAAGATATGCTTCCATTTAATTTATTGAAATTGAATTAATTTTAAGTTATTGAAATTTTGATTTAAAGAAAATTTAAAAAAAAAAACAAAAAAACGAAATTGAACATTCAGTATTTTAAGAACGAGGTAACAGTTTTGAAAATACTCTTAAGTATTTGATAGAAATCGTATTCAAATTCATTATAAGATTGTAAAACTTTTTAAATCTTTATAACTACAATAAGATTTGAAACTTAAAATGCTTAAATTTCCAAAATTTTATAAACCGGATAAAATCATTTCTAATAAACTGAATTTGTTAAATTTTTGGAAGTTGTTTGTTCTAGTTCTTCACTAGTTTTATTTCCAATTGCAGAAGTTTCTAATTGTAGTTCAGAAATTTCCAATTCAATTTAATAATTTTCCAATTGAATACATGATTAAAAACATTTCAAAAAACTGAATTTGTTGTATTTCTAATTAACTTTTAATTGATTTTCAGAAGTTTCTAATTGTTTTCAGAACGTTTACATTTTATTTCAGAATTTTCAAATTGTATTTCAAAAAATTCCAATTCTATTTTACGATTTCAAATTTTATTTCAGAATTTTCAATTTGTTTATCAGAATTTTATATTTGTATTTCAGAAATATCCTTTTGAAATATTCATTTGTAGTTCTGTTAGAAATTTCTGAAATACAAATGAAAATTTCTAAATACAATTAGAAATTCTAAAAAATAAAATTGATAGTTTTTGAAATACAAATGGAAAATTCTGAAATAGAATTAGAATGTTCTGAATTATAATTAGATACCTCTGAAATTTCATATTGAATTTCAGAAATTTCCAATTATATTTCAGAATTTTCCACTTGTATTTCAGAAGCTTCCAATTATATTTCAGATTTTCCACTTGTATTTCTGAAAATTCTAATAGCAATACCAATGAAAATTTCTCAAATACAAAAAGAAAGTTCTAAAAATAGAAATTGGAATTTCTGAAATACAATTGGAAAATTCTGAAATACAACTAGAAACTTTTTAAGTATAAATTAAAACTTCTGAAATACAAATAGAAATTTCTGAAATACAATTGAAAAATTCTGATATAAAATTGGAAATTCTAAAATAGAATTAGAAAGAAAAATTGGAAATTTCTGAAATATAGTTAGAAACTTCTGAAATACAATTGGAACTGGTGTAGTTCTAGAACGAGAATAATTAGCACCACTTCCATTTCTTTAGTAGCAGCCTTAGGACACTTGAATGTCACCACCACTTATAGAACATGTTTTCTAGAACAATATTGTGAGTCTAAGGATTCATGGGATTTCATACAGGGCTTTGAATTAATTAATTAATTAAATATATTTTAGCAAAATTCTCTAAAATCTTAAGAATTAGACATGAAAATTAATTGCTTCTCTTCCTTTATTTACACTCCATTTGGGGGTATAAATAAATTAAAATGTATTTTACATTTTTCCTTTTTTAATTAAAACTTTTCGGTTTTCAATTTCCACCCCCATGGATCCATGCCTGATTTGAATACAAGTCATTCATTGTTAAAGTAATTCATAATAGAATAGATTCTACTTTGGAATGATTAAAATTTTAGTTAATTTAAATCTAATCTAAATTTAATTTCATACAATTTGTTTTTAATGTTTTATCAAATGAATTGAAAAACATTTTCTAAAGCTAATTTGAAATAGATTTGAATTAAAGAAATAATATAATGATTCAATGTATTTTATTAAGCTAAGTTTTAAAGGATTTTAATTCAAAACATTAAATACACTATTTGAACATTCAATAAGGAATTAATTCTATAATGAATGGATTCTTGAAGTACTAAGGAATAAATTCATAATGAATGCTATAATAATTTGATTAATACTTACATCGAATGTTGTATTGATTTTAATAACTGAATTAAGAACCTTTGGTTTCATATCTAAAATCTTAAAATGGATTTAAGAATCGATATTCGAGCATTTTTGCGGTAAATTTAAGTTATTTTTTCAAAGGAAAAATGAGAGGTCCTCAAGTTTATCTCATAACTTGAATAATGATTGACAATTCCGAACAGAAACCTCTGATAGAAAAACAAGTTCTGTAACTATTTTAAAGATGCTGTGCTAGATCTTAAACACTACTATAGAACTAGTTCCGAGGGTGACAATTTCAAAGAAATTTTAAGGAAAAATTAATTGGTTTTAGAATCTTCAATAGGAATGCCTATATGCAGACATTCTAGAACTAGTTGTGAAAGTTTTTGAGATTGCAAGTTATTAAAAACTTAGAAACTGTAAATTACTTTAAGAATTTCAATTTTGAAGGACAGATATTGAAAAATTAATGTTCAAATCACAACCAACTAGTGTTATTTACTAAAATATCAATATTGCTGTTTCAATTGTTTTAAATAAAACAAAGTTTAAATTGACGGATTACATATCGAAATAGATATATTCAAGTACTTCGCAGATATAAAGATTATAGACGAAAACAATAATAAAATGTTCTCAACTTTGACTAAAACCTAAAAATCGAATGAGTTCTGTTATGTAACAAATAAATGTTTTTATAATAAAAGCCTCATCACTTTAAAATAAAATTCCATAATTTGTAAAATTTGTGAGGTTAACATTTATGCAATATAAAGAGTTACATTTGCTTTTTGAAATTTACTTATATTTTTATAAATAATGCCTTAAAAATTGTATTCAATTTTATAAACTGTTACTTAACTTTCCCACTAAAACTGAATGTTTAATTTGCCGACGCAATTTGTAACCTAAAATCTTCCATGTATTTTTAAAAAAGTTATAATTTTAATATAAAAAAATGTAGTTTTTAATAAAGTCTAGTCTCTTTAAGAGCAAAACTAATTTAAAGAAAGGGAACAATATGTTAACAAAAAGAATATTGAAATAATAAAAAAATATATATAAAAATAGTTCCTAAAAATGTAAATATTTTTAACAAAAAATTTAAATGTAAAATAAATATTAATGAATTTTAATGGAAACTGTGTAAATTATTTTAGTTATTGGAGTTATGTTTAAAATATTATAAATAACTGAGAAGTTTTGGTATACGAAAAAAACTGAAGCCTATACATATATGTTTATTTCTGAACTTATATCGAAAATATGTTAATCGCCCAAAAGTATGATTCGATTTTGAATGTTATGTACATAGAGAAAATAACATAGAGCGGAAACTCTCCTGTTAAAGGCCTAACTCAGTTGTCAAAAACTTAAGTGATGAGAATGTATTAGTAAATAAAACTATGTGAAAACAAAAACAAAATTCGTTTGTGTAACTTTTTTTATTTAATTTTTTGTTTGTGTTTTTTTTCTAGTTTCCGCTCTATGTATATTTTCTCTATGGTTTTGTAGCATTCAAAACCATATAATAACTTAGATACATTATAGTGGTTCCATTAACAGAAAATTAATGATCATTAAAAATTGAAAAGTTAAGTAAAACACTTGTTTAACAATGAAATTGATGGCGCAGAGTTCCCATAGTATTTATCAAGCTTAGCCTTGATTTCAGTAAAGGTTTTTTCCGCAAAAAATCCCCAAGTCACACGGGAGTCTGCTATCAATGGCTGTCAATTTTGGCAAAGGTCAGCTCCTATTAACTTTAGCAGTTTTGTTCTTTCAGTTAAGATGCGGGAAAAAAATCACGGATGTATTGACCCGGCCTCGTAACTTAGTGAAATAATCTAGAATTTGTTTAGTCTCATTCATTAAAATCTGTCTATATTTGCACAAGCCACAAGCTGTGCAAAGTTTTCCTAACCCGAAGTGGTCAACTTTGACCTTACCTTGTATTACAACAGGGTGGACAGAGATTTAATATTCTTAAAGAATTTCTTTACCTTCTCACTTACTTTATTACAAATTCTCATTCATTGAAATCTGTTCATACTGCCACAAATTACAAGCCATACAAAGTTTTCCTAACCCGAGGTATCTCATCTTGTACAGGGTTTTCCAACAATAGGTGTTATTTTGGTATTCAAAGAAAAATTGCAGATAAATGATCGGATGTTTATTTCATAATAAAGAGGAAGGTATGCCGTTAATAATGAAAAACAACATCAGCCAAATGGCCACCACGACCACGCTTACAGGACCATATAATTTTTATGAAATTTTCCATAACCAAATCGCAAAGTGGCTACCCTATGTCCTCGAAAGCCTCACGAATTCTATCTTTAAGGTCTTGAATCGACTCTTGGCTGTTGTCGTAGACCTTATCTTTCACGTGGCCCCAAAGAAAGATGTCGCAAGGTGTTAAATCACAAGATCTCGGTGGCCAATTGTGATCACTGCATCGATAGATAATAACAAGGACCCAATCAGCAAAGACACGACGTTGTTGATGATCGCCCGGCTTGAGTTCTTGTGTTAACTGAACTTTATAAGTCTTTATACAAAATACGGTGTAATGTATGTCCAATTCCAAAAAACGACGAGGAATGACAAACCCTGGTTTTCTTCAACACTTTGGGTTACAGCAGCAATATTTCCTGTTATTCTTGAGTGACGTGCACGGGTTTTATTCTTCACATCACTAACTTGTCCCAACAGCTCGAATTTTTCCACCAATTTCTGTATTGCGGTCCGACAAGGTGCTTCACGACGATCCAAAAATGCTTTAGTTTTGCGAACAGTGACTGTAAGATTTTCACCGTTTTTTGTACTGAATTTTAATAATTTCAATGCGTTGTTGAAGCGAGTATCGTTCCATTTTTAGTAATGGCGTAGTTTCTTCTTGTCAAATGTCAAAGAATAAAAGCTTCAAAAGTGGGAGCTACCTAAATACACGGTTGTATGAGATTTAATTATCGTAAAGTCTGTGTCAATCGTTTTGCAATCGGGGACCAGTAGTTTGGAAGATTCTGATTTATTACCAAATTTTTCGATCGACCTCATTGTGCGGTGCTACCTGTCATACAGACCGTGAACAAATGAGGTATTTCCTGTTCGTGTACTCTATCATTTCATTGATCAGAATTGGTTCCCAAGATGTTGAGATTTAACACAAGTGGATTTCTTTTTATGGGTTTTTTTTAAACTAAATGTATATCCCAACGATTCCACAACAACCGCTGCATTGATGCAGGAAACTTAATGCTACATTTATGCAAAATTTCCACAAAAGTTATTTGCCGCGTTGTGCTAAATAATCAAATGATTCACTGAAAAAATAAAGATCTGAAAAAGGACAACTGTGTTTTCTAACTTATTCAAAATGTTGGGAAACCCTTTATTTACGATAAGATTCGACATTTATTTGCGTAAAAAATCTATTTGAAGTTTCCCAAAAAACTTGACATTAGGTGAGTCTCTTTCTTTGGAACATTTCATATGATAACAAATTCAAAGAGAGAGAGAGAGGTAAGGGCCTTATTTTCCTACGATCTAGCTAATTAACAGTGAGTCCTAGATTAATATCATCCGTAATAGTTTCACAAAATGAACCAAACTTCTTTTTGAGTGGGTGACCAAAACGCGATTCCAATGTTTAAAATTTTGGACAGAAAATGTAGAATCCTGTCCTATCATGTGGTTGAAGTGGATACATTTTATAAAAAAACAGCGGATTTCGTTAAAGAAATCCCATTTACATTAAAAGTCCCACCTAAGAAGCACACACAAAGCAAACAAATATAGATCCCCTCCAAAATTTCACAACATTGATTGATGTCGGCTTTATTTTAATGGTTTAGTCAATTAGATAATTTTAATGTTACCAAAAAATAATCAAAATTAATGTTCAAACACAAAGAAACACACACATAATGCGAGGGACAGACAGGCAAATTTCTAAACCATAATAAATAAATACTCACACATTTCAGATTTTGACTAACGAAACGATTTCAAATCACTGAACAAACAAGAAAACCCAACTTTATTAAAACATACTTACAAATCCACAGATACAAAAAGGTGTGTGTGTGTTTGTTTGTCGATATTTAAACAATATTACAAACATGTGTTAAAAGCAAAACAAAAAGGAAGGAATGAATAAAAAAAGATACTCAACACCAGGTGCGATGCTAATCAACCTTGACTACACTGGGATACTTCAGAAAATATTGAACGAATGAATGAATGAGTTCCCAAAACCCGTACAACTAGCGGCAGCAACAACCAACAACAATGTTTTAAAAAATCCATAAAATGTGTTTGAATCCTCTTTTGTTTAAACACTGAGTTTTGATTGAGGTTTTTTAATCTTTTTTCGTTTTTTTTTTATTTTTATTTATTTTACGTTGATATTTTCGATGTGTCTATATTTTGGGGGTACCTTCTTTTACAATTGATGAATGACACTTTTATTTTGTTGGGGCTAAATTTTAGCGTCTTTTGTTTTATTTTTTCCGTTTTTTTAATAATCGTTGAAGGGTAGAGAGGGAACTTGTGTTGTTTTTTTAATAGCTGAGTTAATTTATTTTCAATTTAAAAGAATTTATGTTTTAAATCTTTTTATCCATATTGTTCGTTCGCTTAAAAAACAACATAAATATTCATGTTTCCTAATGAACTTCACATTTAAATTGTTTGAGTATTTTAAAGTTCATTAATTTGTCGTTTTTTGAAAACTAGTTAAAGGTTTTTTACGACATTTTAAAGGGGAAATAAGCGCCTTTTTTGAGAAGTATTTAAACATAGAAAAGAAACTAATTGAACTAAACAAATAATTGAAAACATATAAAGGTTTTTTAAGGTATGTTAAAAGAAATGGAAAGTCTTGTATGACATTTTTTAACAAATATAGCGCCAAAATATAAGGCCACCCATTAGGTCACCAGTTATCCCTTTTTATGAGCTACTTATTGAAAGATTTTAAACAATTATTTTCTTCTGGTATATCCACAAAATCTGTTGGTTATTATATCTTTCACCATGAGTGGCAAGGTAAATGGTGTTTTTAAGCCCCATAGAACTTACAAATGGGCTAACTGTCAAACGAACTGTCATACTGTTCTCACTTTTTGACATTTATGATCAGTATACTTTAGCAAATCATTATGAATAGATTTACGCTTGAACAAGGCTTCCAAATTATCCAAATTTACTTTGAAAATCAGTCATTGATTCGTACAATTATGGAAGACTGGTTTATCGCAAAATGATGCTCAGCGATGAGGCTTATGTTTGCCTCAAAGGGTTGAGTAATTAACAAAATTGCTACATATGAATTCAGGCCAATCCTATAGATTCCATTACATCCAGAAATATGCACCGTTTGGTGCGGTTTACACGATTGTGTCGTCGATAACTTTACTTTTCTATAGAAAAGTTATCGATAACTTTACTTTTCTATGGCTTGGATATAAGCAAAAAACCATAACTACCCCAATTTTTTACCACTTTTTGATTTCTATCTGGATTACTAAGTCATTATTATAGATTAATATGGATATCAAATGATAAACATATATTTCAAAGGCCTTTCGATGATATAGTACAATAATAATGCGGATCGACTACAATAAGTCAAAATCGGTAAAAATATTGTTTAACCCGTTCAAACCTATTTTTTCTCTAATAAAATGAAAACAAAAAAATTCATAAAAAAACATTTTCAATCTTAAAGTATATTTTGGTTAAGGGTATACGTCACAGCTGAATATAGCTCTCTTACTTGTTTTTTTTTTTATCAAATTTGATTATTATTATTATAAGCTAAAACTTGTTCCCCAAAAAAGGATAGCTTAAATTATGTTTTGTGTTAATCTTCCTCCCAATCTAAAGTTTATTGATAAATTACAAAAGATAAAATAATTTTATTGTTTAAAATACCACATCAATTTTCTTCATTTTTCAAAGAAATTTAAACCAACACATATGAATATAATAGATGATACGAATACTTATTACATTTATGTTTGTGTTTCCTACTAATGGAATTGACAAAGTATTGCTTTAACTGCAGCATATGTATTAGGGTGGATAAGAAACTTTATTTTTAATGGGATTTTAAAACTTTAGAAGATTTTTTGAAAATAAATCCATCTTGGTAATAATCTGACTTCTAATGTAAATTATAATATCGTGCAACACACATTCTTATATATGAAAAGATTGATATAAACGCTGCGTACTCAGTTTTCCTTCATCGGTTCAGATGTCATTTCAAAAAGTTTAAGAAAATAAATATGAACAAATTTTAACCCAACATTGGTATCAAATAAAAGCTAAGAAGTTTAGAGGTCTAAAAAATCATATTTTATCCCTTGATACAAAAATGTGGACGAAAGGTTATACTTAAAAGGTAAGAGCATTATATTTGGCTGTGATGAATCTTGTATATCCATCATCAATATGTAGTTTTGGCCTTCTATGGGGAATCAGTTATGGTCCGAACTGTACAGAATTTGATAGAGTGATTAATTACATAAAACTATAAATGAATTCATCGAAATTTATGTTAATATTGTTACTTTTTACCTTTTAAAAAAACGTGGTTTATTTTCTTTTAATAACCCGGATTCCTTTGATTGCAAATAAAAGCAGTCTTAGTTGTTCTAAATTGTAACAACTCATTATTTATTATTTACCATCTAAAAAGCTCTACTTCTACAATGATCTTAAAACTAGAATATTCGAATTCTAGAGCTTTCCATGTTATTCATTAATAATTTAGTGTTGTCAGACTTATAAACAATGCTTAACTCAAAGTTGTTAATAATACCCACAGATTTGTAAAAGTTTGAGAAGCACTGCTGTTGAGAGACATTATACAACTTTAAACCAGCCGTTAAAATAGTTATATTTATATTCAAGTACAATTTCGTAACATTATCATTATATAGGGGTTATATAGGGGGTATGGACCAGGGCAAATGTTGCCTGATTTTTGCCATACTTTAATTTCAGAGTATTTAGAACTAATTTGTGCAAAATTTTGTTAGGATTGCGTGGGGACATTTGCATGACAGCTAGATGAAATCATGGACCGATATGGCTCATTTTCAAACCTTATCACCACAGAGTATTTCAGACAGCTAGCTTCTTTCGTTAGGGCCGTATTATGTTTTCAACAGACGCACACTGTGGTAAATTACAAATCTAGCTGGACAAAATAAAAAAATGTCTGGCAACATTTTTTCGGATCATTCTCTTCACAATAGGTAACTGTAATTCATGTTTTGTTTTTTGTTTGTTTTTAGCTCTGATTAGCAAAAAGTAAGCTTTAAAGTTAGTTACTGTCAACATGTGCATTCAGATTTCAAATAGAAGCATATTTCTTGTGTGACTTTGGTTTATGATTGTGGCGTTAAAAATACTTTAACTTAACTTGTTTTAAATTCATTAAAATATTTACAAACATAGTTACATTTGATTTTTGTTTTAATTATAATTTTTCCTGAATAAAATTTTTATTGTTGATTTTGAAATTATTTGAGTCGGACATATTTTATTTATTTGTGTACAACCCCACAAATTTGGTGACCCATGTCCTTATTACATTCTCCGGCTCCTCCAGTGGAAGCACCCACACATAATCCTAATACAACAGGACATGTAACACGCAGTCTTCAACAAGATGATAGATTCCCGGAAGTAGCAGTAACTTCAACATCACCAATACAAAAACTTCCACCATTTTGGACAGAACAGCCCCAATTATGGTTCATTCAAATTGAATCATTATTCCAGCTATCAAGAATCTTTCGAGATGAGGTGAAATATTCTCATGTAGTAGCTAGTCTGGATTCTTCTTATTTGAAGTTTATTGGTGACATTTTATTATCTCCTCCGGCATCGAATAAATATGAAGCCATAAAAAACCGTCTTATAAATTCGTTTGCAATTTCCGAAGAAGCCAAACTTAAAAAATTGTTCAGCGGTCTTGTTATTGGAGATCAAAAGCCATCTCATTTTCTGCAAACAATGAAAGCATTGGCTGTCGGAAATGATGTGGGCGATAATGTACTCAAGACTCTCTTCTTGGAACAACTTCCTGAAAATATTCGTTCAATTTTGGCTACCAGTAATTTACATCTCAATGATTTGGCGTTGCAAGCTGATAAGATTATGGAAATTTCGCGTCCTCAAATCTCCAGTTTAGGTTTCTCCGAGAATATTATAAATGAATTAACTGCAAAAATTGAAGCACTTGATAAGAAACTAGATTCATCTATACGTGGTAGAAATGAAAAACGAGATTTTAACAAAAACAGACGCAGAAGCCAAAGTAGTTCAAAACAACGTACAAACTGGTGCTGGTACCATAAACGTTTTGATACCAAGGCAACAAAATGTGTTTCGCCCTGTAAACACCCACAAGCAAAAAACTAAATAGTATTTCGGGTACAGCGGCTCCCGAAATTTCAGTATCAACAACATGCCGCTTACTTCTCAAAGATTTAACAACTAAACGTTCATTCTTGGTCGATACTGGAGCTGACGTATCCGTCATTCCACCTACAACAAAACATCAGCATTTTTCAACATCAGATGGTAAGTCTTATCCAATTAAACTTTTCGCTGCAAATGGAACCGAAATACGTACATATGGAACTCAACTACTCCAACTCAATTTTGGTTTGCGAAGAAACTTTTCGTGGATTTTCCTAGTTGCTGATGTCACTCATCCAATTCTGGGATCTGATTTTTTGAAGCACCACCATTTACTACCAGATCTTAAGAATCGTGTATTAATTGATGGAAAAACTTTAATATCAACACCTGCTACGTTATCATCTCTACCTTCTTCAAATATTTCTCGTATTCAGAAGGATGATACGGTTTATAAAAAGATTCTTCAAGAATTCCCAGAGATTGTAAGTATAAACTCATCACTAAAATGCAACAATCAAACCAAATGTTTCCACTACATTGAAACTACTGGAAGACCTGTTACCGCAAAAGCTCGTAGACTTGATCCAAAACGTTTGGCGATAGCAAAACGAGAATTTCAGTACATGCTGGATCAAGGTATTATTCAACCATCTAAAAGTGAGTGGGCTAATCCTCTCCACATGGTGCCAAAATCCAATGGAGACTGGCGTCCATGTGGAGACTATCGTTTTCTTAACAAGATTACAGTTCCAGATAAGTACTCTATTCCTTTTATATCCGATTTCACATCTAATTTGAAAGATTGTCAAGTATTTTCAAAACTTGATCTTGTTCGAGCATATCACCAGATACGCGTTAACCCATCTGATATTCCCAAAACCGTAATAATTACCCCATTTGGACTCTTTGAGTTCCTCAAAATGCCATTTGGGTTAAGAAATGCGGCGCAAACCTTTCAAAGGTACATGTATGAAGTCTGTAGAGGACTAGAGTTTGCCTACGTCTACATTGACGACGTTTTAATAGCCTCTAAAAACGAAGAAGAACACTAAGAGCATCTCAAAATTTTATTCGACCGTTTTAAAAGTTTTGGTATACTTATTAATCCTGGAAAATGCAAATTTGGTTAAAGTGAACTCGATTTTCTTGGTTTTAATATAACCCCTAATGGTATACAACCATCAAAAGAAAAAGTTGACAGTATTATTCAATATCCAAAACCAAAAAATGTCAGCGAGTTAAGAAGATTTTTGGCCATGATTAATTTCTATAGGAAATTCATGCCAGATATTGCAAAAACCCAAGTTAAACTTAATGACCTTTTAAAAGGAGCTGTAAAAAACGACAAAACTCCAATTCAATGGACCCACGAGCTTGAAAATGATTTTGAACATTGTAAGGAAGATTTAATAAATGCAGTTTTACTTTCTCATCCAAATCCTGATGCTGAAATTTGTTTGAAAGTTGATGCATCTGACTTTGCAATAGGTGCAGCTATTGAGCAGTTTGATAATGGTGATTGGAGACCATTAGCATTCTTTTCCAGAAAGCTTTCAAAAGCTGAAACGAAATATAGCACCTATGACAGAGAGCTATTAGCCGCTTATAAATCGATTAAAAATTTCCGTCATCTACTAGAAGGACGTAAGTTTGTTCTTTATACAGATCATAAGCCACTTGTCTTTGCTTTCAACCAGAATCCTGAAAAAGCATCACCAAGACAATATCGACACCTAGATTACATATCTCAATTTACGACAGATATTAGGCATATATCTGGTAAATTCAACACAGTAGCAGATGCAATGTCACGTATAGAAGAAATTTCTTATATCAAATATGAAGATATCGCTAACTTACAAACAACAGATGAAGAATTTATAAAACTTCGTAATTCGTCTACAGGACTTCAATTTAAACTTATACAAATTCCAAATTCTAATGTTAAACTTTTTTGTGATGTCTCCACAGAACATGCAAGGCCCTATATTCCTTTACAATTCCGGAAAATTATATTCGATAACATACATGGAATTTCTCATCCTGGAGTTCGATCAACAAGACGTTTAATTACTCAAAGATTTGTATGGCCATCGATAAATAAAGATTGTAACAAATGGGTGAAAACGTGTCAAATTTGTCAAGCTGCAAAAGTAAATCGTCACACAAAATCAAAATTTGCTGTCTTTTCTCAAGAAACCCAACGATTCGCAACAATCCATATGGATATCGTAGGACCTCTACCACCATCAGAAGGATTTCAATATATGCTGACAATAATAGATCGTTTTACCCGATGGATTGAAGTTTTACCTTTAAAAGGTATTACATCTGAAGAAGTATGTAGAAATTTCATTGAAGGTTGGGTGAGTAGATTTGGTTGTCCTCATAAAATACATACTGATAGAGGAAGACAATTCACTTCAAAAGTTTTTGCGGATCTTGCTAAAACTATTGGAGCTCAACATCAACAATCCACAGCGTACCATCCACAATCAAATGGAATCGTCGAAAGATTTCACCGTACATTAAAAACGGCTGTAACTTGTAGTGAAAATTTACAGTGGACAAAAGTGCAACCTATGATTCTACTAGGATTACGAACTGTTTATAAAGAGGATATTAAAGCATCTTCTGCAGAATTAGTTTATGGAGAAGTACTACGTTTACCAGGAGATTTTTTTAAAAGCAACATAAACTACAATATAACTCCCTCAGAAGTATTAACACATATACGTGAATCATTTGAAAAAATAAAATCAGTTCCAGCAAGTAATCACTCGAATCAAAAACCGTTCGTACATAAGGATTTGAAAAACACTTCACATGTATGGAAGAAATTATATTCCCCTAAGTCTTTATGTCCGAAATATTCCGGTCCATATAAAGTTTTACATAAAAGCGATAAGTTTTTCAAAATTCAAATTGGATCAAAAACTGAAAACGTTTCAATAGACGACCTCAAACCTGCTTTTGTAGACAACGAAATTGATGAAATCAAAAATAATGCAAATGTTTCAAAACCACTTAAAATGATTTCGTTTAAATCTGATTAAACTAGAAAGGGGGTACTGTGGCGTTAAAAATACTTTAACTTAACTTGTTTTAAATTCATTAAAATATTTACAAACATAGTTACATTTGATTTTTGTTTTAATTATAATTTTTCCTGAATAAAGTTTTTATTGTTGATTTTGAAATTATTTGAGTCGGACATATTTTATTTATTTGTGTACAACCCAAAATGAAAAACATCGTGCGCATTTTTGCGACTTTTCCAGTATGACCTCAACTCTTTACCGAAAGAAAATGTTTGAAGAGTGGGCAAAAACCCCTAAAATACATCGCAAAAAAAAAGTGGACTTTTTATAATCCTTTATATATTTGAAATCATTTTTTATTTAATTCATAAGTGAGAAGTGAACCCAACGAGACGGAATAAAATCTTATGAGGACCCGGGATGTATGTAATTTTTGGTTTTTCGAGCAATAAATATGTTACAAACGGAATCTCAAAATCAATATCTTTTTTGATGGTGAGTATAAAAACACACAAAACTATTAGAAAACTAAGTGGTATTCTTATAAATTTTTAGAAATAATTTTTCGTCGCTAGTTTTTTATACGATGTTGGCTAATATTTGATACGATGTTGGAATCAAATATTCTATATACAATTTATTTAATATGTTTTGGAAGTTGTGTATGCTTTGGAATTTTAAAGTCCATTTAAAAGTTCATCTGACCCGATGACTAAAAACTGAGTACGCAGTTGTAATATCTACTACTTTCACTTATATGTATATTGATTTTTCGATGTGTATGGAAAAAATATTGATATTATAACAATTTTGTACAACCGATTAAATTAAACAAAAAATAAAATAAATATTGAGAAAGTTCAAAAGATAATGCAAATTTTAAAATTATAAATATCTATTAGATTTATCTAAGCTTAAATCACATATATCACATATTATTGAATTCAGATTTCAGAGAAAGGTTCTAAAATCTATTTTTTCGTTCGAAATTATTTGATTTGATGTAAGTAAGTAAACAATACTTGATAATTTGGAAAAAAATAAAAATCTAGTAAAATATCCCAAAAGTTTTATCTGTATACCCATCCGACGGTTGGTAATTATAAATTTTCTAATAGTATGTTATAATTCGAAATACCGGAAATAACCGCCTTAATATTTCTTATTTTTCATAAATAATATTTCTGTAAAAATCATACATTTTGTTCATATTGATTGTGGATCATGAATATTTGCAATATTTTAAATGGTACTATATTTTACTTTTTCTTTTTTGTTGTGTGGACAATCAATGACCCAAATACTAACAAGCAAACAAATAAGTATACAATAGTACATGCATTTGCACATCATCCTATACCAATATCATTTGCAAATGTCTCTTTATAGGATGACCAACCAATATGCATTTGTATGCATGTAGACAATTGCAAAATACATATGCATTTAGTATACACATATGAGTAATTCCATGAATTTGTCAACCACGACTAAAAAAAATAAAAATCCTTGAGAATATGAGTTGAATAGGAAATAAAACATTAAAATTTCACTATATGCAGGTATTTAGTATTTATTACAATTTGTTTTAAGAGCAAAAATAACAGTTTTTGGTAGGCGAAAATATATTTTGTTATTTGTTTTTGTATACATATATGAGGTTATCAGCACAAAAATGATGTAACCTCAAACTATTTATTTAGGGGCAAGAGTAACTTACACCACTTTTGCTCTATTACTTTGTTATATTATGCTCTGTAGAAAAACGATTTTTTCAGCTATATCTGCTTTTTAATACCAAAAAGTGGCTTAATCCACTTTATATTGATAGTTGGTAATGTATGTAACACCAGAATAGCAACCAAAAAGAATTATGGGTTACACCACTTTTGCACTGAAAGCCTTATATAGAGGATCTTTTTTTAAGCTCGATAGAATTTAAAATTGTAAAAAATAACACAAAAAAGTAAATTTTAATCAAACAAATTCATTTATTCGAAAGATTAATATATGGCATTAACATTTGAAATTGATTTTGGCATATGGCTATCGCGCCTGTTCTGGACGTCCAATTTTGGGCTACTTTTTCGAGCATTGCTGGCCGTATGTGACGAATAACATGAACAATTCTGGCCACCAAGGCATCAGTTGTTGGTATATCCGCATAAATCAGTGACTTCATGTGGACCCACAGGAAATAATCGAGAGGTGTCAAATCACTCGTCCTTGAAGGCCTGTCAACTGGCCCATTTCTCGAAATAAAGTTATCGACAAATTTCGCGTAGCGCCATCCTGTTGAAATCACATATCTCACGGATCAATATCGTCCTTGTTTTCAAACAAAAGTCATTTTTAAATAAATAAAGTCCGATGATGCCACCCGCGAGTAAACCGCACGAAACTGTGCATTTTTCTGGATGTAATGGAGTCTGTAAGGTATGTTGTGGATTGGTCTCACTCCAACAAATCCGTTAAGCCAAAAATGAGCATTATCGTTGAACACAATTTTGCGACAAAAGAGTCATATATAAGTTGCTGGATTTGATGGATGATTTTCAAAAAAAATTTGGATAATTTGTTAGCGTTGTTCAAGCATCAATCTATTCATGATGATTTGCCATAATGATCATAAATGGCAAAAAGTGAGGTCAGTATGACAGTTCGTTTGACAGCTAACCATTTCCTAAGTTTTATCGGACCTGAAAAACACCCTTTCTGTCGCGTACGGTATATCACGAACGATATTATAAAATCGTCCAAAGATTATTTTTTATTTAAATATGAAGATATATTGTTTAGTGTAAGAAATCAAAAGAAAAATATAGCTCTCTTGTTTACATATAGTACCGCCTGAATGGAACATAAAGACCAATTTATTTTTAGTTACTCTTATTTTGTAGGCGTACAAATGTCACATACGATGACATAGAAATGCCCATATGTACAACAAACAAACACTCATACTAACAAATAGTAGTAGTATAAATGCTGGTGGTTATTTGATGATGTTCTCAATTTTATCAATGTTTTTTCTCGAGTTGTTTTATTTGTAGTAACCAATACACTGTTGTTGTTATATCCTTGTTGTCTATTTTATGTATTTTACACAATATTTGAATTCTATCGTTTAAATTACTGAAATAAACCATACGTTCTGTTGTATTAGTAGAGGTATTGGTTATTTAGTACAGTAGATAGTGGAAATGTTTAATAATACTTAATTGCAGTAATAAATAAAATAAAGAATAAGAAAAGTTTAAAAATTCTATATTTATCACTAGGTGTTTGTAATTGGTACCATTGTGCAATATGCATGCATACGGTTTAGTGTATTAGAGTGGTTCTTATTTACTACATTTCTAATATTGCTCCCAAAGTATAAAATTGTTCTCCGTCATCTAAAACCCGTATGCAGAACATTTTAGAAAAATCGACTCTTGCAGGTTACACATATATAGATGTGTATATATAAAAAAGAAATGATCCAATTTTTTCAATTCGAAATTTTCAGGAGATGGTTTGTAAAGAAAAAAATCAGGGTAAAACTCGGAAATTTTAAGTTTTTAATATATTGCCTCCTATTCATTTCTCATTTTCCTTAATAAGATACATTTTTAGGAGAAACTTGAAGAGCTAACAACACTTCACAACAGTGATGTGATTTGTGGCACAATTGTGCCATTTCTTATTTTAAAAATAACGAAGCTTTGCCCGATACCAACATTGAGTCATTGAATTAAACATACTAAAGTTCAATTATGTATTATTAAATAATTGTCTGAAAAACTAAAATGTATCAGATTTAATTAGACATGTTGGATGATTAAATTATTTTAAAAATATTTTCTTAATAAATATGGAAAAAATATTAAATAATTTTGGGAATTGAATCAATAATGTCATGCACTTTATATTTATTATGCAGAGCAATTGTCACTTAAGTCAAATGGATCTTCCAGATTTCGAAGAATTCTTCGTTCTTGAGCGCGATTTTGATTTTGAAAATGAATCTTCCAAAAAATATACCATTTCATGTTAAATATATGTATTTTTTTTTATTAAGTTACACTTTAAACTCATAAAACAGTGCTATAAAATTTTAAAAAGTGATACATTGTATAGAAATCAGGGTTCAGAAGAATTCATGTATGAACACTTAAATTTATGCATTCATGATAAATTGTCATGAATGAAATTTGCAAAATTTTTTTGTTTTTTTTCTTTAAAGTACATATACGTATATGAATAGTGAGAAATTAAAAATCTCCAATGCTCAAAATTGAGAGGCTTTCTCATCGCGCTCATTAATGTTCATACACATCAGTGATGTTAACTTTTTTGTTTCGATTTCCGTACAGCCCTATAAAAATTACCGTTTTTTGGGTAAAATTACCGTATACAAAGTCTTAAACAAAAATAATAATATTTTCCTACAATTTTGAGAAAATGAGCGAATTCACTTAATTGTGAATAAATTCGAAAATAAACCCTCGATTTATATGATCGATATCTCATTTTGTTCCTATTACATGTGGCTTTGCGATAAAGCCATAAATCTGAACAATTTCTGTCGTTTTCGATTTTTCATGATTTTTGTAAAACAAAAAAAATTGCTATTTTCACGTAAAAATTATGCTTAAAAATTTAAACTTTTCAAATTACCGTACAAATGTAGAAATTACCTGCCTACCGTTCGGAGGTCTAAATTACCGTACAATACGGTAATTACCGTACGGTTAACACCACTGATACACATTAATGTTGTTGGTTTTTTTTATCATGTACGTTTGGTCTTCTTTTATATTCATGTGTGCGTTGTTTGTTTTATTTGTTTCTATTCAATGAAAAAAATAAATGTTAAAAATACTGCGCATTTTACATGTTCCAACTTTGGATGCGTGTAACTTTTTAAAGGGACGAGATAACTGTTAGCAAGTTGTTTTTATTTTATTTAGAATTTTATCAGCAATATAGCTGATTTTTAAAAATAAAAATTCGACCCTCCGTAGGCCCGCCATGTCTAAAAAACAAAAAAAAGATCGGGCAAAATTAAAAAAAATAAATAAATAAACCCAAATATCTCTTCAACTAAAAGAGATAACCTACACGTGTAAGCGTATTTTTTGTAGATCTTCTCAAGGTCTATCTATATTTTAAATTTCAGCTCATTTGGATCATAAATGGATTTTTGGCGATTTTTTTTGTAAAATGTGAGACACGAGGTGACCAACTTTGAGGGGCCACGCACTTTCCCCCATTATCCCTAGGAACTGAACAACTGAAAATCGAACCGAAAACACCTCAGCTCCAACCATATGAAATTTCTTAACAATGTATTTACTAGTTTGCGAGATACCGAATTATTTCCAAAAAAATCTTTTCTAAACCTCTGTTGAACAATGCAAAACAAAATTACGCACATTCTTATTATCTTTATGTATGCAGCGTAAATAAACAAAATTTTTTCATTTGTTTGCTTTTCATTTTTGAACAGTTGTGTAAAATAAAACTTGATGCTCTTCATTTGTGAACAATTTACAAAAATTTTACTTCTCAAAAATGCTCATGTGTATGAAAAAAATTTCCTATTATTTTCTCATTTCTGAGTGAAAATAAAAAAACAATACAAATCCTATCATACATGAATGAATAAAACAAAAACATTTGCTGTCTCTTCATACATGAAGTGAACATAACACAACTAAAATTAAAATTGTCTTTTCATGAACATGAGTGACAAATGAATGAATATTTGGTACTCTGATAGAAATTCATACTTTTTATTATATTTTTACATAGACTTAATGGCTTTTAACGACAATTTTCGTTAACTAACGATTTTAGAATACTTAACCACACAATTTTGTCGTTAAAAAATTACAGAAAAAAATATTTTTTGTTAAAGTTCGTTGTTATTTCCTAATTCATTTTAAGAAGATTTGAGTGGAATTCACATAAAATGGAAAATTTATAAAATCACACATACAAGTGTTGTTTTTGTTTTCACATATTTTTTTTACTTATACATTCTCACCAGTTAGGTTTTTGACAAGTGAGTTAGGTCTTTGACAGGAGAGTTTCCGCTCCATGTATATTTCTCTATGGTTGTACCTATTAGACTTAGTGTGTAGACTGATTTGAAATAGACAGATTTAGTTTTTGTTCACAAATTTGATTAAATTAGTTTTATTTTTATAGATATTGTAAAATTTTGTGAATATGACCAAATAAAATTCCAAAGTTATTATGCCCTTCACCATAAGTATATATAAGCAAGAGTATATATAAGTTTGTCATACCGTTTGTAATTTCTATATTTTTTATTTGTGTATATATTCTGGGTCTTTATAGATAGCGAAGTCGATACAGCCATGTCAGTCTGTCCGTTTGTATGTTGAAATTAACTTTCTGTAGCCCTCAAATAACTAACATATATGATACATACATCAGTATATCGGGAATTCGACCCACAAATGGATGATATATAAGGAAAATCCAGGACAACCTCGATTATTGGCCTATTCTATATCTGGAATACTAAGTCATTAATATAGACAATATGGATATCCAATAAAAGATATTTCAAAGGCCTTTGCAACGGCGTATATAAGGCCAAAGTAAGTCGGACCTACAATTGGTGAAACTCGGGAAAAATATTTTTACCCCGAATTTTTTTTTCACCAAACAATTTTTTTCACAAATTTTTTTTTTAAATTTATTTACAAACATTTGTTTGCCCTAAATTGTTTTTCTCTAATAAATTAAAAAAAAAATTAATTTTGTTTACCTAAAAATATTAAACATTTTTTTAAAGTATTATTGGTAAAGGGAATATAAGATTCGGCACAGCTGAATATAGCTCCGTTACTTGTTAATATTTATCTTAAGATATACTTTGGTGAAGTGTATATAAGATTCGACACAGCCGAATATATTATTCCCACTTGATAATCCTCTTACTTGTAAATCCTCATTTAGCATTTATTAGAATCGTGAAAAATTCTATTAAATTTCTTTTAGACAAATTTTTTAAAATGTAAGATTTGAGATTATTCATGAAATTTTATGATTATTTTTATTTGTTTTCTAATTACGTTTATGGGTAAATTTTTATATAATTTTTTTTAAATATTTCAACTTTAATCCTAAACTCAAAACTTCAACTAAAATAATGTCCCACTTTATCCGATTTTGCTCAAATTTTTTTATTAGCTAACGTTGAACAATTTTAGAAAATCGACAAATTTCAAAATAAGGGTCACCCTAGTTTGCATACAGGTGTTTATGATAATTTGTAAGCTGTGCCGAATCTTATATACCCTTCAGCCAATTATACTTTAAAATAAAAATTATTTTTAGGTAAAAAAAATTGTTAAATTTTTTTTTTTAATTTTTTTTTATATTTAAAAAAAATTTTAATTTTTTTTTTAAATTTATTTGTGAAAAAAATGTATGGCACACAAAATTGTTTTTGGGGAAAAAAGGGTTAAAAAAATATTTTCCCAGATTTTAACCCATTGTAGATCCGACCTGCTATATTGTTATGAACATCGTTGCAAAGATCTTTGAAATATCTATCATTAGATATCCATATTGTCTATATTATTTACTTAGTATTCCAGATATATGAAGATCAAAAATTGTAAAAAATCGAGGTTGTCGTGGTATTTTCCTTATATCTCTCACCCATATGTGGGCCGATTTTCTCAATTTTAAATAGCAAACGAACCGGGTCCATTTATGAATCATGTGTGTAAGTTATTTGAGGGAAACGGAAAAGTTATTTCAACATACAGACGGGCATGGCTACATAAATTACAAACGGAATGACAAACTAGTATATACCCTTGCAACTCATGGTGAAGATATTCGTATGTCCGTAATAACAGATAATTCGTTATAGTCGTATTTTACTGTAATATAATATTAATATGTTTATAATTGTATAAATTTTGAAAAATTATACTAAAGTAATTTATAAAATAAGGTTATTTATACAATATAAAAAAAATTCTCCACAAACCTAAAGTTCAAATCACAATCAAGATTCTGAACCACAATGAAGCTTCTGAATTTTAAGCTATAAAATAATATGATTCTGTTTATTTCAAGACCGATGACTCAGAACACATTAAAAAATGGAGAGTATCGTCTCTATGTGTAATTCTCTATGACTTAAAAGATGAAAACAGAAAAAATTTCATTCATTTAAATAAACTTGTATAAAATATTATTTATAAATATTAGCTTTGTTCGAACACATTTCTAGTAAAACTAGTGAAATAAGAATAACAATAAAAAATATTCTCAAAAATGTGAAAAGTGAACGAACAAAATCCAAGCAAATTTGTAAAAATTTCCAAACAAAATTCAAACAGAAAATTTTTTATTTTAAAATTTCTGTATATTTAGGATAACGATATTTTTTCTCGATCGATATCTAACAAACATTTTCTAAAACCTTGACCAAATTTAAAATGTTGTAGATTGCAATTAATTTTATTATTCAGAAAAATTAATGTTTATTTTTCTTAATAATTTAAAAAGATGTGTAGAAAATATTTCTAAGTGTTGAAGTACAACCAATTTCCATAGCTTCAAAATAACTGTAAATAATTTTCTATTGTCAAACTCATTTTACGTATGTACATTAGAATGGGTCAATTTGAATGGATAAAAAAAATGCACCAAGTTATCAAAATAGTAATCTACGATGAATTCTAAAAAAGATTGCCGAAGAAATCATGGGTCTAAAATCAAAATCGAGCTTCCCATTTTTAAAGCGAAAATTTTCGTATTTTATATATTTTTTTTAAATATGATAAAATTTTATTGAGCCTTTTAAGAAACTTGACTATGTTTGGGTTTGTTCGAAAGGAAAAAGGCAGAATAGATGAATCTCTGCAAATGGAGAAGATTAACAATAAACTTCACCCGAGGATGGTTAAAAAATCTCATATCGTGGTTGTGCGAGAACTTAAAACCGAGCTTTTACCACGACTGTTACTGAGCTTAAGCAGGGACCGTAACAATTATGACATTTATAATAAAAATCACAACATAATTGTTATTTTTTGATTTTTATTTTTTTTGTCAGAAATATTTGTCAAACTTTGATTTTTATTTTTTTTGTCAGAAATATTTGTCAAACTTTGAGTTTTATTTTTTTTGTCAGAAATATTTGTCAAACTTTGAGTTTTATTTTTTTTGTCAGAAATATTTGTCAAAATTTGATTTTTATTTTTTTTGTCAGAAATAATTGTTATTTTTTTGTGATACATATTTGTCAGACTATATAAAAATCATAGTGTGACAAATATGTATGACAAAAAAATAACAATTATTTCTGACAAAAAAAATAAAACTCAAATTTTGACAAATATTTCCGACAAAAAAAATAAAACTCAAAGTTTGACAAATATTTCTGACAAAAAAAATAAAACTCAAACTTTGACAAATATTTCTGACAAAAAAAATAAAAATCAAAAAATAACAATTATTTTTGACAAAAAAAAATAAAAATCAAGAAATTAAAAATCATGTTAATTTATGAAAATATAGTTGAAAACGATCAAAATGGTATGCTTGACTTGACTCTCCGATATTTTCTAGTGATGGCTTTTTTCCTTTGAAATTTCAAGAATAATTATTATTTTCGGTCCCTGAGCTTAAGTTTTGAATTTGGACGCAAAATTTTCGTGTTAAAAATGCGAAGTTCGATTTTGATTTTAGACCATGGTGTCTTTGACAATCCTTCTTAGAATTCATCGTAAATTACGATTTTGATAATTGCTTGGTCGAGAAAAAAATTTACCCACTCTAATGTACATACATATGGGCAATTCCATATCATCGTACGTGACATTTGTACGCCTATAGAGTGTAATAGATTTTGCAAAAATAAGAGAATCTGAAAAATAATTTGGTCTTTATGTTCCATTCAGAGTGTACATTATTTTACAAAAAGTAATAAGTTCTTTCGAAACATTCTTATCCAAAATATAGAGCGAAATAAAGGCATATCGTACGTGACATAAAATGCGAAAATTTGCAAATCGTGAGAGACGTTATGTTTTCTTTTAATTTATTACACTAAACCAACTATGTTTCCTTTACAATCCGTCATATTTAATCATCTTTGGATGATTTTATAATAAATAATATTAAATATCGTACGTGACAGATTTTTCTCATATAGTAAAACAATATATATTCTGTGAATATATGTATACAAAAACTAAAAAAAATAATAGAAAATATACATTCGGTTTCAATAAACAATTTGATAATAGCAAAAATACAATCAGAGTCAAATTCATTTCATACTACATGCTAATTGATAGCTTTGTTTTCGCCGCAATTTTAACCGAAAACATACCAGTTAAATGAAAAAATTAAATATAGTCACTTTAAACTATTATTTTTGCACTTAAAATGTTGAAATGCGCTCTAAATACTTTATGTTACTATTTTAGTGTTTTCTCTATTCAAATCATCTTCAAAAAAAGTTTCAAGGTTTTTTGTTTTTTCAGTCGTGGTAGTCCATCTCGTGGAATTGCCCATATCATAGTGGTTTAGAAACGTTTTTTTTTTTTTTTTTTTAATAATTCGGCATATCTAACATGGTTGGAGCTTAGGTATTTTCGAGTTGATTTGCAGTTGCTCAGCTTCCTAGCCCTAATGTGAGCCAGTGCGTTGCCCCCCAAATTTGGTCACCACGGGTCTTAATTTTCTTAAAAAAATCGCCAAAAATCAATTTATGATCGGAAAGAGCTGAAATTTAAAATACAAATAGTTCTTAAGAAGATCTACAAAAAACACGCTTACATGTGTAGGCTATCTCTATTAGTTGAAAAGATATTTAAGTTTATTTATTTAGTTTTTTTAATTTTGCTCGATCTTTTTATGGTTTTTTAGATGTGGCGGGCCTACAGAGGGTCGATTTTTTTTTCTAAAATATCACCTATATTGGTGATAAAATTCTAAATAAAATAAAAACAACTTCCTAACACTTATCTTGTCCCTATGAAAAGTTAAACGCATCCAAAGGTGGAACATGTAAAAAGTGCCATATTTTTTTAGTTTTTTCCCAAAAAGGCTCATATATTTTTTCTTTTGTAAAAAAAATTTTTCTTCGGGACTATATAAAATTTGTATATGATCCATAAAGAAAACTTAATGCAAAAGCGTTTAAAGTAAAATTTAACTCACTTAAGCGGACACAACACCCCCTAGACTTATACACACTTGAAAAATTTTAAAAAAGGATAATTAAGTCTATATAAGTTCCAAGTTTTGTTATGATATCTTTAACCGTTAACATTTTACATTAATTCAAATTTTATATTTTTCTTCATGGAAAATCACCATATTATAATTTTTTTATGTTTTTAAAGTAAATGACGTCCCAGAAATTTATAACATTATTTAATTTTACTAAAATATCAATCTTCAAGTCCTATGGTTTTCAACAATAAAAAAGTGTTTATTTACTCCTCAGAAGTTCTACAGACCTTTCCCGCTTTGGAAAATTTGTACATTGCATGCAATGTATGAAAAAACGTACAAATTTTTCAAAGGGGGCAAGGTTTGCGGAACTTCTGAGGAGTAAGTAAAGGCTTTTGATATAAGTATTTCCTATTGTTGAAAACCTTAGGACATGAAGATTGATATTTTGGTAAAATTTAAAATTTTATAAATTTTTGGGACGTTATTAACTTTAAAAACTTAAAAAATTAAAATTATGATTTTCCATGAAGAAAAATATAAAATTTGAATCAATGTAAAATTTTAACGGTTAAAGATACCATAACAAAATTTGGAACTTATATAGACTCAATTATCCCTAAATCAACGGCATTATAATTTTTGATATTTTTTATTTTCAAATACCGAAATTCTAAACCGGGGAAAAAGTGTTTCAAAAACTGAGTTATTTTAGAAAAGTGCCTACTGTGACGTTATTTACCGTGTGATAGTAAAAAAACTTTTTAGATATTTAAGAAGCATATAGGGTTATACAAATATGAAGTTTTTTCGAGGATCGGTGCTTTGCCTTTTTAGAATTTTTTACTCAAATCTGAAATTTTTGTTAATGGATTTTTGGCAATTTTTTAAAGAAAATTAAGACCCGAGGTGACCAACTTAGAGGGGCAATGCACTGGCCCCCATTAGCGTTAGGAAGCTGAACAACTGCAGATCAACTCGAAAATACCTCAGATCCAACCATGTGGAATTTCGTAACAATATCTCAAACAGTTCCTGAGATACCGAATTATTTAAAAAAAAAACTTTTCTAAACCAATGTGTATGTAAAGAAAGAGAAAATATGTATAGAAATAGAAAATATGTATAGAAAAATCAAATGAAAAAAGCTTACCTTCATTTTCACCAACAAGCATTGCAGAAATTGTCCTTTTTACTTCTCTTAAGATTTGTTTTCCTTCATTTGAGTTTTTCCACATTTTCTATTTATTTTTCATTTAAGGCACACGCGCTGCGACCGCGATTTTTATTCAAATTTATTTGATTTTCACTTGATTTTATTTTTCTAAAAATTTAACCAAAAGCATAATTAATGTCAAAAATTGTATGTCTACAATATGTCGTACAATAATTTGTAAGTCCCATTTAACTATCTAGCAAGTAATAAATCAGCCATTTGATGACTTGCCGTCATTTAAGCATACATACACACAAAAAATGTTCTGCCTATTGGCATTACCAACTATAAAACACACATAAAACACTATACACTTGTTTGTTATTCACCCATTGCCATCCCACCCCCTGGGTATTTATAATACCATCTTTTGATGATTGGCCATCATATGCATACACACAAAATTGTAACCCTATTGTATTTCCCAAAAACAACAATAACCATAGAGCATAAATATTTGTACGCATGAATGTTTGAATTAAAAAACCTGCCACACAGTCATACTGACAGAAATCAAGACAAACAGACAGACCGCCACATCTGCGTGGATGTTTTAACTAATGATGGCCGAAGACTTCGCTAACTCGGAAAAAACAACAACAACATAACAAAATAGACGAACAACTAGGACTCCATTAAAATTTACACACAATTATTTTGCAGAATTTTTCAATTGTTATTTAAACTTTTAATTTCATTATTTCACTAAAGATTTTTGTTAAATTATAACACCAACACTTTCTTTTATGTATTTACACACTTTTTATTTCATATTTACACTTGCAATTTTTAATTTCAATAAATTTACGAAAATTTTACGGTTTTATTACGCATTTACTTTAATGGATAATAGCAACTGAGTATGAGAATAGAAAGAGGAGAGCGAAGTTGGATGACAACTAAATAGTGCTGCCAGATGATCGATTTCAGTATAAATAGTAAATGTAACAAATTTAGCAAGGAATTAAACCAGAGTTAATTAAAGGGTTTGGAGAAATAATAAAAAAAAATTGTAACGAAGCAAATACATAGTAAGAAAATCAGGTACATTTTTAGCGAATAAAAAATATTTAAAGAGTTAAAGGTTAATTAATTCAAACTAATTTAAAATTAAAAAATATTAAGTAGTTAAGGTTTATAATTTAATAGTGATACTTATTACTTTATATATAAAATGCAATAATATATGCCGACAAAGAATAATAAGCAATTTGACATATTAAACATTTGTTAATTTTGTCCCTATTAATATAATTTTTAATATACTTATTATGAACATGAATTTTTATATTTCAATTTAATTAAAGAAATATACGTTTTTAAATAATACATGTTTTTTATAAAAAAATGATTTGTTACTAGTATTTATAGAATAAAACATGATCGTTATGATTTATATTGTATACCAATTACTTGACTAGCATTAGGTATTATTATTATGTAATTAGAAAACATTGAACTTTTCAAAGATTTTCGTCGGTATTCATTAACTATTTTTAAATTTAACAATAGTTTTGTATAGAAAATTTGCTTAGTAAGCCATTGTTAAATTTAATAATATTTTATGAATGCGTGTGTTTAAATTAAGATTTTCTTTTTCTTTAAATTTCTCTAATTAAAAAACTGCAACGAACTCAACGAAATAACTACAATTACCTTAACCGCTGAAATACCTTTTCCGAAATACATAATCCAAAATACCAGTACCGTTATTTTAAAAATGTTTCTAAACACCAGTGTTGCCAATTCTTGGTGAACAAAAAGGGCTAAATACTTAGAAAAAAGAGGCTAAAAAAAGGCTAAAAAGTGGCTAAAAAAGGGCTAAAATTTTTAAATTAAAGAACACATCGAGTTTACACAAAAGACAACTTAGGGCCATTATTACAACTTGCCTTTATGTTCATAATACTAAAAGGTAAATTTAAAGCAACCTTCTTCTGTTACTTAAAGTTACCTTTTACTATTACGAACATAAAGGCAAGTTGTAATAATGGCCCTTAGAATGTTACATTAGGTTATGCCACTTTTGATAAGTGAATATATGTCTAATATGCCTCTCATGTAATGCAGAAATAGACAGAATAGATTTTCATTGGTCAAAACATAAATTTTGTCATTAGTTAGTAAACATATCAAAACTAAGGTAAACATTTTTTTGCAATTTGGTCAAAATATTGGAAATTACGGGTGTGGCATGGTGGAAATCATAAATATTTAATTTAATTTTTGAAAAAAGTTAATTTTTAATATTTGATCAGATATAAATGATCATAGCTAAACTATTATCAATAATGTACTATATAAATGATATAAATGATCATAGCTAAACTATTATCAATAATGTACTGAAATTTTTTTCTAAATTGGTTGAATTGTAGTATTTAAAATACATAGTATACATGGCCTGTGTAAGGTGTTTTAAAATATTTTTTAAAGTACTATATTTACGTCAAAATTTAATTTTAGAGGAAAGTAACTTTTAAGGATCAAAAAATACATCGTCCAGATAAAGTTGAAAGTGTTCTCTTGAATCCTATATACACTTTTATAAACGCCCAGACCCGCCCGTACATATTTTTTAATATTAACAATTTTTTTTCAAATAATGCTAATATTCTCTATATTATTTATGGAATTTTAATTTAAATTTTTATTTGAATCTTTGTAGTCGTTTTCATTTTACCTTATTATATTTATGAGACTAATACGCGAACCCTTACTATGGGAGCTCAAGAATTAAAATTATCGGCACATTAAAAAAATACTAAAATATCTCAATCCTTTCAAAGTTACAGAGTTTTGGCCGATGAAAAACAATTCTGAGCAACTGTGCGTCCCAGGCAAGAATACAACATGTATTTTGAATGCGTCTTTGATGCAAATAATAAAATACTCGAGCAAAAATTGAATGATATAATTTGAGAACTAGAGCAAGTTTGAAGAATATATGGAAGGTTCCAACAATTTGTATGTGCTTAAATTGTTTACTGGTTCAACATTTTCAGTTAATTTTTGTCATATTATTCCTGCCAATTTGTTTGAACTGAATTTACTAATTTTCAACAGCAAAAAATTTAAAATTATTAGAGTAAATATATAAGTTTTAATTTAGCCATAAAAATGGCTAAATGAAAATAAAAAAGGCTAAAAAAATGGCTAAAGGCTAAATTGATTTTTTTGAGGCTAAACAAGATTGAAAAGGGCTAAATTTAGCCAGAAAAGGGCTAAATTGGCAACACTGCTAAACACCAACAATTTTTGTTTTCTACAGTTGAGTTTATTAAAATTAATATGTAATAAAATAATATTTGTTCAGCTTATTTCAAATTTGTATAATAAAAGACGATATTACGGTTATCAGCAAATACCGTTACCGAAAAAAGTCAAAATACTATTTCGAATCGGTAGCGAAAATTGAAATTAACTTTTTTTTAATAAGCCTTGTTATTTTTAAACTCATTATTTTTAAATAAACCCATTTTTTAAAAACAAGCGTTCACAGTCTAATTTGTAAAGAAAGTTGCTTAAAAAATTGAATAAGTTTAGTATGCTTTTTAGTGCTATATTCGGCTATGCCGAATCTTATATACCCTTCACCTTTGTTGTGGATGCATTAATTGCACACTTTCAGCGTATAGCATCCTAAATATATCAAGAAAACTTTTATCAATTTTACATTTAATTGCTGGCGAACAGATTAAATTGTTGAAGTTACAAACGAAATGACAATATTATATATACCCTTCTAACGAAGGTATAAAAATAACAACGCTAAACGAAACGAAACACCAAAAAAACAAAATACGCAAAGCAATGAAACCAACAACATCCAAACATACGTTTTGTTGCTTTTTTGTCAAACACCAAAAATAACAAACAAAATACGCAAAGCAATGAAGCCAACACACATTCAAATATATGCTTTGTTGCTTTTTTGTCAAACACAAAAAAAAAAACACAAACAAAATACGCAAAGCAAAGAAGCCAACACACACCCAAATATGCGTTTTGTTGCTTTTTTGTCAAAGCATGCAATAAATTGTCTTTTTTTGATGAAATTTTCAGTGGTTGTCTTGGATTTTTGCTCAACTGCAGATAAACTCGAAAAGACCTCAGTTGCAACCATGTGGAATTTCGTAACAATATCTCAAATAGTTCCCGAGATACCGAATTATTTCAAAAAAACTTTTATAATCCACTGTGCATATGTATGTAGGTATAGAAATAGAAAATATGTATAGAAAAATCAAATGAAAAAAGCTTACCTTCGTTTTCACCAACAAACATTGCAGAAATTGTCCTTTTTACTTCTCTTAAGATTTGTTTTCCTTCATTTGAGTTTTTGGACATTATCTATTTAATTTTTTATTTAATTATTTCATTTAAGGCACACGCGCTGCGATCGCGTTGTTTTATTAAAATTTATTTGATTTTCACTTGATTTTATTTTTCTAAAAATTTAACCAAAAGCATAATTAATGTCAAAAATTGTATGTCTACAATATGTCGTACAATAATTTGTAAGTCCCATTTAACTCTCTAGCAAATAATAAATGACTTGCCATCATTTAAGCATACATACACACAAACAATTGTCTGCCCATTGGCATTACCAACAATAAAACACACATAAAACACTCTACACTTGTTTGTTATTCACCCATGGCCATCCCACCCCCTGGGTATTTATAAGACCATCTTTTGATGATTGGCCATCATATGCATACACACAAAATTGTAACCCTATTGTATTTTCCAAAAACAACAATAACCACACAGCATAAATATTTGTACGCATGAATGTTAGTATTAAAAAACCTGCCACACAGTCATACTGACAGAAATCAAGACAAACAGACAGACCGCCACATCTGCGTGGATGTTTTAACTAATGGTGGCCGAAGACTTCGCTAACTCGGAAAAAACAACAACAACAGAACAAAATAGACGAACAACTAGGACTCCATTAAAATTTACACACAATTACTTGGCAGAATTTTTCAATTGGTATTTAAACTTATAATTTCATTATTTCACTAAAGATTTTTGTTAAATTATAACACCAACACTTTCTTTTAGGTATTTACACACTTTTTATTTCATATTTACACTTGCAATTTTTAATTTCAATAAATTTACGAAAATTTTACGGTTTTATTACGCTTTTACTTTTAATGGATAATAGCAACTGAGTATGAGAATAGAAAGTGGAGAGCGAAGTTGGATGACAACTAAATAGTGCTGCCAGATGATAGATTTCAGTATAAATAGTAAATGTAACGGCCAGATTTTAATAAATTTAGCAAGGAGTTACACCAGAGTTAATTAAAGGGTTTGGAGAAATAATAAAAAAATTGTAACGAAACAAATACATAGTAAGAAAATCAGGTACATTTTTATCGAATAAAAAAATATTTAAAGAGTTAAAGGTTAATTAATTCAAAATAATTTAAAATTAAAAAATATTAAGTAGTTAAGGCTTATAATTAAATAGTGATACCCATTGCTTTATACATAAATTGCAATAATATATGCCGACAAAGAATAATATGCAATTTGACATATTAAACATTTGTTAATTTTGTCCCTTTTAATATAATTTTAAATATACTTATTATGAACATGAATTTTTATATTTCAATTTAATTAAAGAAATGTAAATTTTTAAATAGTACATGTTTTTTTATAAAAAAAAAGATTTGTTACTAGTATTTATAGAATAAAACATGATCGTTATGATTTATATTGAATACCAATTAGGTGACTAGCATTAAGTATTATTATGTAATGAGAAAACATTGAACTTTTTAAAGATTTTCATCGGTATTCATTAACGATTTTTAAATTTAACAATAGTTTTGTATAGAAAATTTGCTTAGTAAAACATTGTTAAATTGAATAATATTTTATGAATGCAGGTGTTTAAATTAAGATTTTCGTTTTCTTTAAATTTCTCTAATTAAAAAACTGTAACGAACTCAACGAAATAACTGCAATTACCTTAACCGCGGATATACCTTTTCCGAAATACATAATCCAAAATACCAGTACCATTATTTTAAAAATATTTCTAAACACCAAAAAATTTTTGTTTTCTACAGTTGAGTTTATTAAAATTAATATGTAATAAAATAATATTTGTTCAGCTTATTTCAAATTTGTATAATAAAGAACGAAATTACGGTTATCAGCAAATACCGTTACCGAAAAAAGTCAAAATACTATTTCGAATCGGTAGCGAACATTGAAATTAAGCCTTATTACTTTTAAACTCATTATTTTTAAATAAACCCATTTTTTAAAAACAAGCGTTCACCGTTTAATTTGCAAAGAACGTTGCTTAAAAAATTAAAAAAAGTTTAGTATGCTTTTTAGTGCTATATTCGGCTATGCCGAATCTTATATACCCTTCACCTTTGTTGTGGATGCATTAATTGCACACTTTCAGCGCATAGCATCCTAAATATATAAAGAAAACTTTAACAAGTTTACGTTTAATTGCTGACGAACAGATTAAATTGTAGAAGTTACCCCCTGTCTATACTTGACAAATATTTATCATAACAATTAATAACGTTTGTTTGTCATAACGAAGCAATAATACTAATAAATAAAGACTATACCTGATACATTTTTATCTTGACAACCATTTTGACGTTTATTATGATAAAAATTTATCAGGTATAGACAGGTGGTTATAAACGAAATGACAATATTATATATACCCTTCTAACGAAGGTATAAAAACAACAACGCCAAACGAAACGCAACACCAAAAAAAAAAAAAACACAAACAAAATACGCAAAGCAATGAAGCCAACACATATCCAAACATACGTTTTGTTGCTTTTTTGTCAAACCCCAAAAAGACAAACAAAACACGCAAAGCATGAAGCCAACACACATCCAAACCTACGTTCTGTTGCTTTTTTGTCAAAGCATGCAATAAATAGTATTTTTTGATGAAATTTTCAGAGGTTGTCTCGGATTTTAGCTCATATCTCCGTTATTTATGGACGTATTTGATGATTTTAAATAGGAAACGCGAAAGCATGACTGACAGAATTATTGAAGATTTGGATCCCGAACATATCTAGGGTCTTCAGAAAATTGATTTCAACAGACAGACAGACTTACGGACGTGGTTTAATTGTTGTATAAACTTTCATTGGACTGTACCAATAACATCAATTGGCTTAATTGTTGTATAAACTTTCATTGGACTGTACCAATAAAATCAATTGTTCGTCGTTCATATAATAAAGACAAATTTAATACTTTTTGTTTAATTTTTAGCTTTTCTTGAATATTTCGCGCTTGTCGCTGATTGAAATTGTCAAAATTTAAACAGCTGTTTGAAAGTGTTATCAACACAATACTGTTCAAGCGATTTTATAATTTTTTTCTGCGATTTCAACATGTAACATAACTTTAACGTCTGAACCTGTTAAAAACAGAATTTCTTTACCCTAGGTCTCCACGTAGCAATTTTTATTGCTAAGCATAAGCAAAAACGTCGGCAGAACAAAGCACAACGATTGAAAATACAAAATTTTCAATGCGAGAAGTTGTATGAAAAACTGATGGGTATTTTGCTTAAATTTAGTTTTGAATTTTTCTACTAATTTCTTTGTTTTTCACTTTTGGTACTTAAATAAATTTAATGTGTATGCATTAATCATAATGAATCATAGAAAGAAGAAATTTTAGAAAGAAGAATATTAATGACAACTGAACTGACAGCTTATTGCTTAGCAATAATTGCTCAAGCAATCTATATAGCAATCATTGCGCAATGGAATGCTACATATGGCAATTTGCCGTCTACACTCGCAAATTTCATTAACGCAATCAAATTTGACAATTGCAGCAATAAATATTGCTACGTGGAGACCTTGAGTAAGTGACATTTACTAACAGTGTTGCCAACTTGTTGATTTTAAAAGTCTTGTATAAAAAATACTTATTTTGCACAGAACGCTTAAAAATATTTGCAATGTTCTAAAAATGTTTTTAATATTTCAATAATTGAAATACATAAATAAAAAACAAAAATTTTTAATGTTATGGTCATATTTACTTTTATAATAATTAATTCATACAAGATTTTATAATATGTATACTAATAATCGTCGAAAGTATTTAAGTTTCAAAATATTAAATTAATATTTTGTATACGCAAATTAACTATACTTAGCGCCATTATTACAACTTGCCTTTATCTTTGAAATAGTAAAGATTAACTTTAAGCAATATAAAAAGGTACCCTTAAAGTTAACTTTTACTATTACGAATATTTTATTATAAAATCGCTTGAACAGTATTTAAAACAATTGTATTGATAACACTTTCAAACAGCTGTTTAAAATTTCACAAATACCATCAGCGACAAGCGCGAAATATTCACGAAAAACTTAAAATTAAACAAAACGTATTACATTTTTCTTTATTAAAATTAACGACGAACAATTGATTTTATTGGTACAGGCCAATGAAAGTTTATACAACAAATATAGTTCCGGCTATATTTTGTTTTGTTTATGTCAAAAACATATGACACGTTTTTAATGTTCTATAATCGCACTAAAGTGTTACGTTATGTCAACATTACGCTCGGCTAACCCAGCTTTTATCTTTTAGTTAGAGACATTGTTACAACTTTTTACAAAAGTTTTTATACATACATGCATATTATTCTCAACAATTAACATTTTACAATAGTTTTGCTGTCAATATTAGATGTTGGACAATCTGTTGAGTTGTGTTAAATTTTTGAAATAAATGTAGGAATTAGAATATTACATTTAAAAAAAAAGGAATAAGTGAAGGAAGAAACATCTATATATTTAATGATATTTATATAAACAAATTTTAAGGTACTTTATGAACATATCAGTTTGTTATTTAGGATTTAGGATATAACTTTTTTAAATTCACAAATAATAACATACAAATTAGAGAAGTATTCAGAAAATTTATGTTGGAATATAGGTTGAACAATAGGGTGTCAAAATTGACCAATTGATACGCGACATGATAACAGAGTTCTTTCTGCTTAAATTGGATGACATTGATGTGGAAGAGATGTGGTTTGAACAAGACGATACTACATATTATCCATATCGTGAAACAATTTAATTACTGCTGGAGACCTTTCCTGGTCTGGAACCCTAGATCGTGTATTAACGTTATTTGTTTATGACCGTTGGATTTATTTTCTTTTAAGACCATTAAAACCTGTTCATTGAAGAAGGAAATTGAACGCAGCATTAATGAAATTCAAACACAATTATGTAAAAGGATCAAGGATAATTACGGCAGCAAAGCTTTGGAGGCCATTCAATCGATGTGGTATTTCATAGATAAAAAACAATAACCTAGAGAAATAAAACTATTTTTTATATTTAATTCAAATCTTGCATACATTTTGGATCTTGCATCACTTTTTATACGTGAAATTAGTCTAACATAGAATATGATTTGTGGGTGTGAAATCAATCAATTCTATTTCCCTATAACTATGATCAGTTAAATAGATAATATTTATAAGAGACCGTGGACTTATGTTTGAAAAAAACAATCCAATTTTAAAAAAGGTGTGGCCAATAATCTTTTTTTCAAAGTAAAGGTTTTTAAAATCACTTATATAAAATATTCCTTACAAATTTTATTAACAAAATTTAAAAATTATTTAAAAGAAAAGTATGCATTACTAAATTTGTTTTGAATTTCTCATTGCTTTTCAACAATTTATAATAAATATCTATAGTAATTAATTAAAAATCCATATAATACCCTATACTAAATAATTAAGCAAAAACTATTTTCTTTTTAAATGTCAATAATTTATTTTCGTGAGTGATTTTTGGAAGTTGGTAGCTATGAGCAAATATGTACCGATCATCATAAAATTAGGTAGTGTGATTTAATTCTATATGAAATCTCTATCCGTTAAATTTTATTAGCATACTAACATAAATCAGGCATTTATGACCGATAGCGTCCAATTTCGGAAGAACATTTGTATGAGAACTAAGTAGGTGAAATAATGAAATTACCAGATTCAGTAGGTTTCGTTTATATTACACGTGCCAAATTTTATCGAAATATCATCAAAAGTGCGACTTGTATCTTGCGCAGAAATTTATTTATTGACCGCCAGCCAGACGGACGGACGGACATCTTTAACTTGACGCTGGAAGTGATTCAGAACCGATCGGTATACTCTATGGTGGATGTTAGACTAATATTTTTGGGCTTTAAAAAATTTCAGCACAAACGCAGAATAGTCTCCCCACTATGGTGGTGTAGGATATAAAAACAGGATATACTTTAAATTTATTGTCTAGTTTAAAAAAAGTTCAAAATTAATCGAACTGGAATTAATTTCATTAAAATAAGTTGGATACTAAGTAAATTTTCTGAAAGCTGGGATATCAATCGGAGCACAGTCTTTAATGTTTATTGTATGATTCAGTTCATAACATCTTAATTAAATTAGTGCCCACATTAAAACTCCCCAACAAAAATTTTGTGAATTTTTGTAATGACAACTAATTACCACATACATTATTTTGTAATGAATGGTGGTTATTTTATTTACTAGAATAGGTACTTATTTCTGTACTGGTTGGTAATGAACTTTTGCATTTAGCACAGTTATCTAGTGTGTTTGATTGGAAAACGAGACGTTAGCGGTTCTACACCAGTCAGCGCCTTACAGATTATATTAATTTATATGTTAATGTTAAAACCATTGTTAACTTACAATGAAATAACTCGTACATGGAGCAGTGAGTTAGCAGCTTGACTAGCAAACACAAGCAAATAATATGTCGGTTCGATACCCACACGAGGCAATATTTTTCTATTTTTTCTTTTTTTAGCTACATATTCTTATTGTAAATGTAATACTTATATTTGAGCTGAATGTAAGTACATTTATAAGTAAGACCCATGAATTTTTTGAAAATCTGGAACAACAGTAACTAGTTATTCAGTCAAATAATAAGTAGTTACCAGTTTGCTCCAATAGTACTTGCTGGTATACTTAGTAAGTAAAGTTTTTGCTGGGTCTGCATAAACATAGAAGAGGGTTCAGTCACTCTCAGATATTTTTCTATGAGTTTTAAAAAGGTATTTGAAACAGTTGAAAGACCAGTACTTTATCTTTCAAATGACCTTCACTTAATTTTAGTGAAATAACGGTATACTTAAAGTTACAACTTCAAAACATCATAAATATGTTCTTTAAAAACTAATTTTAAATTGTTTTCTTTTGTTTGACAGAGATGCGTTTTACCTTTTGTACAGAAGAAGGTTTGTAAAAATCAGTTCTATAATGGCTGAGTCATGGTAGTTTAAAGTTAGGATTCACCCGAACTAAGCAAACTTCACCTATCCCTAGATTTACTCGATTTTACTTTTACAAGATTTTTTTGGTTTTCGTGTGCATGGAGGGATGTGGAAATTACCTCAATTTTTTATTTGTGATATTTTTAGAAAAAATTATTTTTTTTCAAAAAATTATCAAAAATAGTTATTTATAAAAAAAAATTAAAACATAATCAAAAAAGTGTAGCAGCTGGAACTAAAACGAGCGTAAGTATAACTTCATACGTGAAGTTATCTACGCTCAAAAGCTGTTGGAAAAATGTTTGGCTAAATGTAGGAGAAAACGTTATACATACTATCTTGTCAATCCTTGGAGCATGAATATTCTAAGATAGTTCAGTTGGCACATACAGTGGGAGGAGAAGGTTTGGATGACTAATGTGCAGGATAAGATGTTGAAGAATTAGTGAATATGGTGATCAAAACAAACGATAACGATTCCGATAAAGGAGTTACGGAATCGGTAGCACTGACAACAAAAAATATTAGTGAAGGGCTTGAATTAGGCCGAAAATTGGGAAATCATTTTTTAAAAAATTACCCAAATATTAAAAGAGCCATCACATTCCAGCGATATATTTACAGGGCTTAGCGCAATATCGGATGGTTTATAAGGACTAAAACAATAAATCAACACAAGTTTTAATTACAAATTATATTTTCAAATCTCTACGAACTGATGTTATCTTAAATTTATCAACTATCGAAACAGAAACGCATAAAATATTATCTAGTGACAAAAGTGATATGTCGCTTACCAATAAGATACGATTAGTAGTAGAAGACAGTGATTAAGAATTGATTGGAAGTGACGATTGATACATATGCATACTATAAACAACAGAAATATATTTATAATTTATTTTTTTTTAATGAATTGCCATGTAATATTTTCCAGTTCTATTTCAGGATGCACTAAGTAAGGTGAAATCAACAACACAGCTGATTTTTATTTATCTATTTTGAAAGTGCTTGTGATTTGTCAAACTGAATTTATTTTGAAAAAATAATACATTTTATTTTCAAAGAAAAAAAATTTTAAATCAAAAAAACATGAATGAAAATGTGAATAAAAAGATTTCATATATTGCAATTTCTATAAAGCACTATTAACCCGTTGATCTTTTTCAAATATAATTTAAATTTATCGGCCGTTTTTTAGTTAATATGCCAAAATAAAATTTGTTTATTTTTTATTGGACAAATTCAATTTTGACAAAACCTATGCTCTTGTCAGCAAGAAATATTGTATTTGTTGTCGAAACGCTCTCACCATACTTATTACATCATGGTTCTATTTATTCTGTTTTATTAATTGCTTTAAATACAATGTATTGATTCTAATTATTTTTTATATATTGTACAAATGAATTTTCTAAACAAAATTTAAAATTTATTAAGGAATTTCTTTTTTTTTTGATTGAAATTATTATTACAATTTACAAAAAAAAAAAAAAATAAAAATATTTTTATAGTTCTAATCATTAGTGATGAAATTTTGAACCTTTTTCGGAAACCCTTCCATTATGGTTTTTATAGAGATTTCTATCACTTTGTTCGAACAGGTTTTCCATCTCCGTTTAAAATCTACCACACTTTTGGTCACCTTTTTTATGCTCTTCAATTCTCTTTTAACAAGAGCCTAATATCTATCCACTGGACTCAGCTCCAGGCAGTTTAGAGGAATTACCTCTCTTGGTACAAATACCACATTATTGGTCTTGTACCACTCAAGATCTTTCTTACCATAGTGACAGATGCTAAATCAGGACAAAAATAAGTGGACACATTAAGAAGTCTTATGAATGGAAAATTTTCCATACGTATATTTCGTCATCCATTATGCAGCAGGTATATTTTTTGTATACAATTTGACTTCAATTTCCGTGCTCTGTCTTTGGCCTCTAATTTTTCAGCAAAGTTCCTGTTAGGAACTTTCTGAGCCTTGAATGCTTTTAAACCTGCATTAGCTTTAACTTTTCGTACCAAATAGTCCGAGTTCTGACCTAACCGGGCTGCTTTCTTATCGGATGTGTTGGGAACTCTTTTAAAAATGCTTTCTACATTTTTGGCTTTAGAAACATCATGTGGACCATTTCTTCTATCAACTGACAAGTTCTCCCGGTACTGTTTAATAACATTGGAAACAGTTTGATAGCAGACCTTTGATTGTTTGGCCAACTTTTTGTAGGACCAAGTTGGGTTTTGTTGAAAATATATAATAATTTTAGTACGCACTTTTTTCTGGTCACGCATTTTAATCAGATTAACAACAAATGAACATGATTGACATTAAACATAATAACTGACATGCTTTACAAAAGTAACTTGATAAAAAAAAAAAATGAAATAATACTTGTGTTAAAAGTTTCAATGAAAATCGTGTGTTAAGAATTTTACGATCTCAGTCCTTACATTAAAATTCAAAAATGTTTCAATTTACAAATCAATATTTCAAACAAACTCTCTTATCTATTTAAATCTATTAAAAAGTAGCCTTATTCACACATTCACATAATAAGTAGGAGTATAAATATACTTGTAATATATATTATGATTATTAAGAATATTATTATTTTTATATGGAGATTTTTTTATTATTTTTGTATAAAATGTGCATCTCATCCTTCACAATTCGTTACACATTTGACCCATTTGAAAAAGGCGATGGATGATGCTGGGGCAACAAAAAAAGGAGCTGAAATACACATTTACATACACACTACCATTGACAATATCCACCCAAACATCCTCACACAAAAGGAAGACTATTAAAAAAGAAATCCGCACACACATGTCGGGTCATAAAAATATATAAATATATATATATATATATTTCTATACATATGTATAGAAAAAACTAAAAGATGCAAAAAAAAAAGAGAGAGAGAGAAAAAAAAATATTATGAGTTCTACTTATAGTTTCTCATTAAAATGGGATTCAAGTCATGTCAACAGTGTGTAATCAGTAAAAGAATGTGGAACATTGACTTTAATAAGAGAATGGCAGGGAAAATGTATAAAAAGTCACAAAAATATGAAAAGCTATAAAATAAAAAACAACAACAACAAAAGAAAAAAAGAAACTGAAGCGTAAATAATAAAAAAAAGTGCAAAAAAGAAATTGTGGGCAAACTAAGCTGTAATTATGAGCCCATATTTCTGGCAAAGATTTTTTTATGACCCATATCTGTAGAAAGTACATAAGTTTATGAACTGAAGGTTGTGATAACAAACAAATAAAAAAAGGTTGCAAGAGTTACTCGTGTGTTTCGATTCAATTATTATTATAAACTTATTCATTTGTTTGTTAACATAATTTTTGTTATATTTTAGGGATGGAAAGAAGAGGATTTTTTTTTTTTTTTTGAATTTTAACTTTTAGGTAGATTTTATAGCATGTATTTTTCGAAGACTTGTTTTAGTTAGAAATGCATACAAAAAAACTTCATTACTTCTTATTTTTTTTAGTAAATTAAGTTTTAAATGTGCTAAAACTTGTAACCTTTATTTTTTCAAATAAATTGTAATAAAATTTAAATATTTTATTTATTTTATTTATTTATTCACATATTATACTTATAATTAATTATTAGTACAATAACAAATAAAGCTATGACAGCGAGGGTCTTAAGCTTATTGAAATAAATGAAAATTAAATGGAATTGTAAAGATTACAATGTTTCAAAAAATTTATTATTAACTTAATATTGCTATTGGTCATAGAAATGTCGATTAATTGGAAAATGTCATTACCATTAAGTATAGCGTTTTTAGATCTGTTTACGTGTGGGCAGTCGTAATAAATATGTCTAATACTAACTGGGTCGAATCCGCAAAAGTTGCATAATTTTGGTAGATTATTGTCCATTAAGTGCGAATGGCTAAATGAAGTATGACCTAGCCTTAAACGTATAATTTTAACTTGATCCTTTCTTGGAAGTATATTGTAATCGGTATTCTTGAAGATTTCGTAGGCGTTTATTTTTTTTGGGTTATTGATCTTATACCACTCAGTAGTTTGATTCCAGTTATCTTTTTTTTTATTCAGAAATTTGTCTTTAATAAGTCTTGCTATATTTTCCGGTGATAGATTTGGTGTAGTTATAAGGGGGGCTTTTAATGAAAGTTTAGCACAATTGTCTGCATTAGTGTTACCTTTTATTCCAGAATGACCTGGAACCCAAATTAATTTAATATGGGGCTGTCTTTCAATTATTGTTTGTCTTATACTTCTTGGATAGAATTGGTCATTATTGTAATTTCGAATAGCGTTTAATGCGGAAAGGGAGTCAGTACATATGGCAAATTTGCCTTTAATATTTTTCAAATGCTGAACAGCCTTATATATAGCTATTGTCTCAGCCGAAAAATTAGTACTGTATTCGGGTAGAATAGAGTTTATTACTATTTTTCCTTCATTATCGACTATACTATAGCTGGTTCCATATTCGGTTTTTGACCCGTCTGTGTAGAAGAATTTATAATCAATCAACTTTTGTCGAATTTCGTAAAATAATTGTTGGTAAATATTAGAGTTTGTGGTAGATTTTTTTTTATCATTAAGAGAGATATCAATTGTAAGTGGGTCGATTATGCAGTTGGGCCTGATTGAGGGGGGTATTTGTGGTTCATTGAAGGGTATATTATGGTCAATACAGAAATTGATTATACGTGTTAATGATGATGGAATTTGTGTAAATTTAGTTTGTCGGTAGGATTTTGTTAAAAGTTTTGAAAGTGGATATCTGTCCTTGAAAAGAATTGATTTAAATAATTTAGCTGTGGAGTAGTCGCGGTATTGTTCAATTGACATAACGTCAGCTTCAAAGATTAAGTTTCTAATTGGAGAGGTCTTAAAGGCTCCCAATGATAAACGTAATGCGGAATTGAAAATGGTTCTTAATTTGTTTAAAGTACTTTTTGGTGAGTATCCATAGAGGTATAGGGCGAAAGTTATTTTAGAAATTATGATCGATTTAAAAATTTGAATAAGGGATGAAGTATTGCAGGCAAATTTTTTGGAGGAGAGACATTTAATGATATTTAGTTTGTTTACGAGCGACAATACGAGATAGTCTACGTGTGATTTCCATCTGTAGCGATTATTAAATATTACTCCTAATATCTTTAGATTGTTGACTGATGCTATGGTGGTATTATTTGTGAGAAGAATGGGAGTGCAATTAATTTTTCGACATATATGTAGGTGCTTACATTTTTCTAGAGACAATTGTGCACCTGAGTAAGTGCACCAGTCTTGTATGTCGGAAATAACATTATTAAAATCTATGTTACTGTTCTTTTTGCAATTAAGTTTCCTCACAATCACGTAATCGTCTGCGTATGCCACGAAATCTAGTTCTTTGTGTAGTGATATGATGTTCGATAGTTTGTTAAAGGCAATTAGAAATAAAACAACTGACAGAGGAGATCCTTGTGGAATCCCGTTATATAATGGTCTAGATTTTGAATAATAGGAATTATTTCTTACTATAATCTTTCTATTTGTAAGGTAGTTTTTTATGTAATTAAATATTTTGGGCCCTATTTTCCACTCAATCAGTTGGTTCAATATTGTATGCAGTCCAGTTTTGTCGAAAGCTTTGGCGAAATCAAGAGAAATTATAGATATATGGTTTTTGTTTTGTAAAGTTTGACTAATCTTAAAATCTAAATAAAGTAATGGGTCTGAAATAGATTTGCCTTTTATAAAACCATATTGATGTTCATTGATCAATTTGTTAGTGGTGACAAACCACCATAGTCTACCGGCTATGATTTTATCTAGTACTTTAGAACAGCATGGATTGAGGGAAATTGGGCGGTAAGATGGGATTGAAGTCCTATCTCCCTTGGGTTTTAATATAGGAATAACTAGACTATTTTTATAAATTTGAGGAACATAGTTGTTAAAAATATTGTTATATAATAAAATTAGTCTTGAAAGTACATTTTTTGATAAATTTGAGATCATTGGGTAAGATATGCGGTCTAATCCAGGCGTATTTCCTTTTAATTTACTTAGTGCAATTTTGAGTTCAATCATATTAATATTATCCTCTATTAGAGAAGCTTTATTATCTGGATTAAAAATTAGATTGGGGGAACACGTGAAATAATTTTTATACTGTTGAAAGGTAGTGGAGAAATTATTATCTTTTGATTGATTAGACCAATATTCACAGAAATTTTCCGCAATGGAAAATGGGTCTATAATATTGGTTTGGATATTAATTGGATCTTGTATACAATGTATTTTAATTTTAGGTTTTAATCCACAAAATTTGCGAATATAGCTCCACATTTTTTCTGTACTAATTTTGGGATTTATTTGAGATGTGAAATTATACATGGATGTTCGTTTTGAAATTTTAATTTCTCTTTTATATAGAGCATTCGCTCTTTTAAAGTTTAATTCATTTTCTGTTGAAATGTTTCTCTTAAATTTGTTCCACAGATGATTTTTCTTAGCCTTTAAGAGTTCCAGATGGTTAGACCACCATGGAACAGCTTGTTTATGTCTAAATGGTTTGTGTTGAGGGATGCTTTCATTAGCACTTTGTAAAATTATCTTATGTATGTTGGCAGCTTCTTTATTAATGTTAGGGCTAATAGGTCGTTTATCACTGAACTTTACATATTGTATCTTGTATTGATCCCATCTTGCCATTTTCAAATTGAAAAGGTTTCTAAGCTTTGGCTGTGTAGAATTGTGTTGAAATAGGGAAGTGATGATTGGAAAATGGTCACTACCTGATAAATCAGTTTCAATATTCCATTCGGCGTAAATTGATAATGAGGCTGATATGAGTGTTAAATCGATATTTGTAAATGTTTTGTGTGTGGAAAAATGAGTAGGAGTGTTGTCATTCAAAATACATAATCTTGAGTCCAAAATGAATTTATATAGTATTTTACCCCTTCTATTAGTTGTATTAGAACCCCAGTTACAATGCCAACTATTGAAATCGCCAGTTATTATTACTGGATGTCTTGAATTAAATAAACTGTGTAGTTGGGTATAGGTGAAATGTCTAGTCGGTGGAATATATGTGCTAAAAATTATAAATGATTTCATTGAGCGTATTAATATTGCTATGGAGTTAAAGTTGTTAGGTGAATTGATTAATTCGTGTTGAACAGAGTCGTGGATTAATATTGCGGAGCCGCCAAAGGCATTGTGAGTGGCGTTTGATAAATAAATTTTGTAAGGTATTGGGGTAATAATGTTGACAGAATTTTGAATGTGAGTTTCTTGTAAAGTTATTATCTTAGGTCTGTATTTAGCTATTAGTATCTGTAGTTCGTTGTAGTTTTTGGTATATCCTCTAATATTCCATTGTAATATTGTTAGTGACATATTTATATAATTTACGTTAAGAGATATAAAATTAATGTAAAATATTAATAGTGAATATAAGAACTACAAAGAATAATATAATAATAGTTAATTGTTCTATAAATATATAAGTATATAAGGTAATATAAACCATCGGTGCTGTAAATGATTCGAAATCCAACGAGACTTAAGTGCCATATCCCCAGTCATTGAAGAGACTAACAATAGTGGCTTAAATCCGCTCGATACAGGAATCATTCACATCACCGATGGTCAATAATGAGTTAATAATTTATTATTCTTCCATTAAAATACTGTCTGTTTCCTCACTCTCTTGGCTCTCTTTGCTAATTTTGACTTTCTTTGCTTTACTCTTAATTTGGCTTCTGGTACGTCTTGATGTTGTTTTCGGTATGATTTTTACTATTTTTGTTATGTTTGTTTTATCTGTTGGTAAATTGATTATAGTGGAGGTTTTGTTATTTTCGTTTTCTTTGTTTTCTGATAATGGTGTTGAGATTTTATTTGATATGTTATTGTTATTATTGGTTGAGCTTGATTTAGATGTTGTTGGAGTTTCTTTTGAAATATCATTAGTGATGTTGGATTTGGTGATTTGTGAGTAACTGATGTTGTTTGTATGTCTCTCTTTATATTTCATGAGTGCAGTTTTATTGTCTACTTTCTCTGTTGTTTTTATTGCTTGGATTTCTTTGTGCTTTATAAAAATTGGACAAGTTTTACTAAGAATTGAATGGTTGGTTTCAGTTAAATTGTTTTCTTTGCAGTTATTACATAGTTGTGTGTTTTCGCATATTTCGTTTTCAGCAAGATGATCAATGTTACAGCAGTGAATACATAATTTATCATTTTTGCAAAATTTTGATATATGTCCGAAACGAAAGCAGTCTTTACACCTCATTGGAGGAGGTATGTAAGTTCTGACTCTAGTTTTTTGATAACCAATGTTTATAACTTCTGGGGTGTTTATTGCTGCAAATGTTAATATAATAAGGCCGGTTTCAATTAAATTAATTTCTTTGTTGTCGTTGTTTGATGTAGATATGTTGGTATTGTTGTTGGTTTGTTTCTTTAAAATTTTTCTGACTTCGATGACGTTTTGGGACTTTAGCTCTTCAAGAATTTCATTGTCTGGGATGTTCCTTAGGTCGTTGCAGTAAATAACACCTCTAGATTGGTTGAGAGATCTATGTTCAGTCACTTCGACTTGAATCGAGGGGGATAGCGAGACAAGTTTGATCAATTTGTTGGCTTGAGAAAAATTTTTCGTTTTTAGTAGAATAACACCTGACTGTAATTTTTTGCATATATCAATCTCACCGCAAATACTATCAATCACTTTTTTAATAAGGAATGGAGATACATTTGTTAGGTTTTCGTTTTTTGGATTATTTCCGATTCTGGACATTACTAAATATTTCGGGCCTATAGTCAAATCTTTCATTAGCTTTTTATTATCCACTTCAAATGAATGTTGGTGAGGGGAAGATTGAGTTCCTATATTGGGTGGTTTATTCATTGTAGAAATTACAGCAAGTGCTGTTGTTAATTGTTTTTGTTTATTTGATAACGGACACTACTCTGTCTAAAGTTTTGTTGTACAATTTTGTTCAGAGTTTGTTATTGTTATTTTATTTTTTGCTTAAATATACTTGTTTTAAATACTTGTATATGGTGAGAGAAAATAACGTAAGAGGAAAATAATGTTTATGCTATGACAGCTAAACTCAAACTGAAAATTTAAATATATATTACGGGGATATTCTATTTTATATGCGAATTTCGGTGATTTCTTACGCCAGCTCAATTTTTAGGAAAACTATAAATATTTTATAAAAGGATTAGTGTTAAGACTGGGTCAGCCGACCCTGGATGTAATGTAACCGTAATGTTGACTTAATGGTGGATTAGCCGACAGTAATGTAATGTAACCTTAACGGAACGGAACAGCTGATCGTTTCTATTGTGTGTAAAATGGTTAAAGCAGTTATAGTGAAAAAATGTAACGTAACTGTAACGTCTGAACCTGTTAAAAACAGAATTTCTTTACGTTTCTACGTGACATTTACTAACGGTGTTGTCAACTTGTTAATTTTAAGTCTTGTATAAAAAATACTTATTTTGCACAGAACGCTTAAAAATATTTTCAATGTTCTAAAAATGTTTTAAATATTTCAATAATAAGTATAAATACATAAAAAAATGTATACTAATAATCGGCGAAAGTATTTAAATTTCAAAATATTAAATTAATATTTTGTATACACAAATTAACTATACTTAGGGCCATTATTACAACTTGCCTTTATGTTCGAAATAGTAAAAGTTAACTTTAAGCAATATAAAAAGGTACCCTTAAAGTCAACTTTTACTATTACGAACATAAAGGCAAGTTATAATAATGGCCCTTAGTATAAAGTACAATACAATATTAATTAATTTTTAAGTTATCGGAACTTAAATAAATAAAGTCTGTATGACAAGGTAAAAAATAATATTTATAATTGTCTTCTAATGAACAATGATGATGAATACATTATGTGTAAATAAATACAGTTTATATGTAAGTACTATTACCAAACAAAGTTTAATAATCTTTTTTAAAATCGCAGAAAAAAATTATATGATCGCTTGAACAATATTTAAAACAATTGTGTTGATAACACCTTCAGCTGTTTAAATGTTGAAAATTTCAATCAGCGACATGCGCGAAATATTAAAGAAAAACTTAAAATTAAACAAAACTTCTTAAATTTATCTTTATTAAAATGAACGACGAACAATTGATTTTATTGGTACAGGACAATGAAAGTTTATACAACAAATATAGTTCCGGCTATATATTGTTTTGTTTGTTTATGTCAAAAACATATGACACGTTTTTAATGTTCTATAATCGCACTAAAGTGTTACTTTAAGTCAACATTACGGTTACATTACATCAACGGTCGGCTAACCCAGCCTTTAACGTAACACTTTAGTGCGATTATAGAACATTAAAAACGTGTCATATGTTTTTGACATAAACAAACAAAACAATATATAGCCGGAACTATATTTGTTGTATAAACTTTCATTGGCCTGTGCCAATAAAATCAATTGTTCGTCGTTCATTTTAATAAAGACAAATTTAATACGTTTTGTTTAATTTTAAGTTTTTCTTTAATATTTCGCGCTTGTCGCTGATTGAAATTGTAAACAGCTGTTTGAAAGTGTTATCAACACAATTATTTTAAATACTGTTCGAGCGATTTTATAGTTTTTTTCTGCGATTTAAAAAACATTTATTAAACTTTGTTTGGTAATAGCACTTACATATAAACCGTATTTATTTACACATAATGTATTCATCATCATTGTCCATAAGGAGACAATTATAAATATTATTTATTACCTTGTCATACAGACTTTATTTATTAAAGGTCCGATAACTTAAAAATTAATATTGTATTGTACTTTATACTAAGGACCATTATTATAACTTGCCTTTATGTTCGTAATAGTAAAAGTTAACTTTAATGGTACCTTTTTATATTGCTTAAAGTAAACCTTTACTATTTCGAAGATAAAGGAAAGTTGTAATAATGGTCCTAAGTATAGTTAATTTGTGTATACAAAATATTAATTTAATATTTTGCAACTTAAATACTTTCGCCGATTATTAGTATACATTTTATAAATGCTTGTATTAATTAATTTGTATAATAAGTAAATATGACCATAACATTAAAAGGTTTTGTTTTTTATTTATGTATTTAGAACACTGCAAATATTTTTAAGCGTTCTGAGCAAAATAAGAATTTTTTATACAAGACTTAAAATCAACAAGTTGACAACACCGTTAGTAAATTTCACGTAGAAACGTGAAGAAATTCTGCTTTCAACAGGTTCAGACGTTACAGTTACGTTACATTTTGTCACTATAACAGCTCTAACTACTTTACACACAATAGAAACGATCAGCTGTTCCGTTCCGTTAAGGTTACAATACATTACGGTCGGCTAATCCACCCTTTACTCTTGTACATAATATTAGTTCAGTTTGTTTAAGAAAATGCTGTTACATCCGTATGCATAAAAATTTACAAGAGCTTTATAAACCAATTATAAGCAAATTTTCATAAAGTTGTATTCATAAACGATTAATAGCTCGAAATACATTTGCTAAACCTTTGATAAGTGTACACATTTTAAAGTTGGTTCGACCCTACTTTAAAGTATTCTTTTTTACATTTTATCTTGAAAAAAGGGAATTTTAAAGATAATTCTTTATAAATTTGCAATAATTGACGATACTATTGCAATTGATAAACATAATATAAAAACAGTGATGTTTATTTTATCACAGAATATTCGTTATTCGAATACTCTTAATAATAATTGAACTAAAATATATAAAAACGTTTGTATATTAATCCATTTTAGCTTAATATAAATTTACTACTATCAAATATAAATTTGTTCTCTAAAAATTTTTTTTATCTTCAAAAATATATTATTACTAAAAACAAACAATGAAAAAATAGAAGTACCGAATACTTTATCCTAATTGCAAGCAACACTAAAAACGAAAAAGGTGAAATAACTGAGAAGCATTGCCAGATTGGACAAAAAGCAGTACATTACTTATAGTGCTAAAGTGTTTGTTAACAAATTTGTGCTTTACCCCTTGTCTATACCTGATACAATTGTATCATGATAAACTTCAAAATGGTTGTCAGGATAAAAAATAATCAGGTATAGTCCCCATTTATTAATATTATTGCGTCGTTATGACAAAATTGTTAGTGCATTTGATCAGACAACTTTGTCTTGACAACAAATGTCATTAATAAATTAATAATAAATATTTGTCAAGGGTGTTAAATATATAAAAAGTTTTTTATGCATATAGCCGTAAGTATTTAGAAAAAGTATAATAAGTTTTAAAAATATATTTTCACTGGATTAATTCTGCAAAAACTATACCGTCAAAATAGCTAAAAATAAGGGGACGATTTAAAAAGTACTTATTTCAGGGACCGTAAATAGCAGTTATCCAGAAAATTTAAACTCAAAAACTCTCCATGTTAGAGTCAACGGAGACCTATACTGTCATATACTAATAGATTCGTATTAAAGTGCTCTTTCAAAACGAAACAAATAAAAGTACGGTTGAAACTCTTAAAAATAGAGTCATTTAAGAAGTTTTATTTTCTGACAGCAAAAATAAGCTAATTTATATGTGAATTTCGCTGATTGTTTACGGCAGCTCATCACCTTTTCTGACAGGAAAAACAAAACTCATTTTGTTTATTTTCTTCTTTTTTTCAGTATTTATTTGTTTAAGAAAAAAAAAACAACAACAATTTAATAATAAGAATCAAACTATAACAAATTAAAATCCCACTTGTTTTCATTTTAATAACGATTAATTCAATTGAAATACAGGTGCTTTACAAATAGTAATCATCTGACCAGCGCACTATAAGAACTTTCACCCAATTTCACCAATTTCACCCATATTTTTGATTCTAATTGAGATATTGAACCAAAAAAATAGTTCGGAAAAATGTGAATCAAATTGTTTCTAATATTTGCAATCCTATCAAAATTTTGATACAAATTTTAGGTTTAGAAACACAATAATGTAATGTAATATTTCAACGTTTTTCGATCCGTAATTTATTGCTCTGAAATCTATTGCATATTATTGGTTATTTACTTGTTTAACTAACAAAAAATATTTCAATTTTGAAATGCCTATAACTTAGAAATTGTAAGAGATAAATAGCACACGCAAGAATGTTTTTTCAAGACCTAAAAATATAAAAATCTTTGAAATCGGATGGGAAACCAAAAAAATGTCACGTGTTTTAAAATTTTACATGTCGAAGGTACCCTACTTTGAGCCCTCATAGCGCCGCGCCTTGAGCATTTGTAGGGTCCATTTCAACAACTTAAACTCTAATACGTCTTGGCTACGTCCATGTCAAATTTTATCCCGATCGGACTAGCCGTTTAGAAATTCCAGATTTATTTCCTAAAAATGTTGATTCTTCCCCACTATGGCTTGGTAATAATTGTACTTTGTTACAAAAATTTAAACTAGGGTATATTGTGGAATATTTAACGATAAAGATAAAGAAATGCCAGATTTATTTCCAACAAATTTTGAATCTGACCCACTGTGCAAGCGGAGGCTGCCACAAAAAATGTTATTTCTCAAAAAATCCAAAAAAAAAAATTCATTTAACACGTTTCTGATTGTTTCAACCCGACCGAATTCGGTAAACTTTTTAAAAGCTATTTCAAATTAAATTTTTAAGGTTATGTCAGAAGTATGAGTTTTTCTCCAAAAATATTTTTTTTACAAAATCTTTTTCTTAAACTAATAAACGCTTACTATCACTTTTGTTTTTCACATTTAATTTAAATTTATGTTTGTTTTTTAACAATTTAAATAAACTTAAAAATTTGTCCAAATAGCACTGTATATACTGTTTTCAACACTTTGTTCTCAAACAATGACTTTGACCACTTGCAAAGCAATCGCCGTTAATTTTTTATAAAAAAAAAACTTGTCGTTATTTGCTTTAATGTTTTCTTTATCAAATACCAACAACAAAAATAGCATTCTTGAAAGAAAAACATGACTTTTTGCCTCAGTGCAGCGGCAAGATTGAGGTGTCAATTTACATAAAATTAGTTTTATTTTCTGACGGGGAAAAATAAAACTTTTTAAATGAGTTTTATTATATGACGGTAAATAAAACTCCTCTTATAAAACAACTTTTTTGATATCACTTACGGTCCCTGACTTTTTTTGTTCGCGATGTCCCAAAAGTAGCTGTTTAAATGTGTCCTACAATAAAGCGATTAAAGTACGTAAAACAAAAATTGTTTGTCTGAGACGCGCGACTCGAACCTACGTACTTCAAGTAGTTTTGTTTGTTAATCTACCGTCTTACTCAATACACCACGACCTACTTATATTGTTAAGCATTAGCAACTGGTTTTCATACACAAAGAAAAAATCAACATAATTTCCATTTTTTATATTATATTTTAATTTATAATTAAATATAATTTTAATTACAAAAAAAAATGTAATACTAATGAAGACTTTATAATGATTATAACACCAAGGGCCATTATTACAACTTTCCTTACTTTTACTATTACGAACTAAAAGGCAAGTTGTAATAATGGCCCTAAATTTCGTAATTTTGGTTTTAATATTTCGAATTTACATTATAATTATATATTTCGGGAAATCACGGATACCCGGGAAAGTACCCAAAAATTGCTCGATTCCCAGGAATCAATAAAGATCGGGAAGTAAAACACCATAATTGTAATAGAAATGTCTACAAGTTTTTGTGTACACTAGTTGCTGTCTGCATTTTTTGACTTTCCCAAGGAATAAAATTGTTCTCCGTCATATAAAAACCAAATTTGCACAATCGGATAATGTTTAGAGGTTACAAATATTTCAAGTATCGAATAAAAAATTGTTTTAGTATTTCATCAACATACATAAGTTAAAATATTATATTACATTCTAACTTGATACCAATATTATATGTATAAAACTGTATTCATAAAAATTTTAACCAAAATTCCTTAAAATTGTATTCATTAACGTATTTTAACTTAAAATACCCATTTCAAATGTTGTTTTAAATAAACGAATTTTAAAATTGCTTCGACCCTATTTTAAACCTATTTTAAAGTTTTCTTTTTTACATTTTATCTTGAAAAAAGGGAATTTTAAAGATAAATATTTATAAATTTGCAATAACAGACGATGATATTGCAATTGTTTAACATAATTTTAACTTTGATTTTGTTAGATATTCCTTCGTCAGTGAGCTACAAGTTAGTTTTATAGACATTTTTGTCATTTACTGTTAACCTGTAACGGCATGTAGTAATTAAATGTGTAAAGATCGTGGAAGAAGGTCCACAAAAACTAATTTATTCACTCATTTTAATTTTAAAGCTGCTAAGATTGCTTAAAAATTACACATTTTAAGTTAAGCACTATGTAAAATTTATTCTAGAAACAAATTATAATATTTTTATTAGTAATGTTTTCCACAAAAAACCTTTTTGAAGACAGACGTACATATACATATGTTCGTATAAAACTAAACATCTACCCAGCGGCGAAATTTTTGAGGCCTTCAGCTATAAGGCCTTCTGTAAGACCTTCCTAGACCTTTTTTTAGATCCAGTACTCATGCTCGCTTGCCTTCTTAGGAAGGCCTTATGGAAGGCCTACCTACTCCATTCTAGGTTTTTTTATTATGTGTATGTATACATACTTACGTTAATGTCCCGTTACAAAATCACATTCCAAAGACAAAAAAACAAATACAAAAACTAATAATAAAAATGCAAAATGTGAAAAGAGAAAAAGAAGTAAACTTAAAGTAGTTTTACTTAAATTCTGTGACAAAGCGGTTGTGCATTCTGTAATGCAAAGAAAACACTGAAATTGAACAAAATACAAGAATCGGTATTTTTAAAATCGTTTTAAAAATAAGGGTTCAAAAGTAAATATTTTGTCAATTTCATTTTTTTACTATTTTTTTGGCATTCCTAAAGGTAATTATTAAAAAAAATTGTGACAGATATTCAAATAATTTACCAAAGAAGTTCTGATAACAGGCCTCTCGAAGAAGGTCTCTAAACAGGCCTGCTAAAGAAGGCGTCTAACCATGCATGATGAAGGAGGCCTACTGACAGGCCTGTTAAAGAAGGCCTACTACCAGGCCTGTTGAAGAAGGTAAAGCAGAAGGCCTTGGCTGGCTAGGACATCGTGTGTAAAAAATGTATGAGTATGGAATGGGGCAATAAGGCCTTGTGTCTGATAAATAAGGCCTTCCAGAAGGCCTGCTTACTACTTCTTTTCGCCGCTGGGTATTTAATAAAAATACACATGAGAAAAACTTGTACTTCAACATATCTTTTAAATATAATAATGCTTTGCAAAGACATATATATTTATTATTGTTCTAAAATTCTCATTTTCTTTATTCATTAAAAACTCTGTATATATATAACAAACACTTCAACGTACTTTGGCGATCTTGATTTCTCAAGAGACCAGGTTGTTCACAACCCTTAATTGTGATACTTTGAAAATGTCAAACTATCTACAAAAATGAAATAGAAATTTATTTAAATGCGAAAATGATATTGTGACAACAATTAATTTAAAACACACTGCTGAGATTTCAAGCTTTGGTAAGTAGTTGTGTATAAATACAAAGCTTAAAGGGAAACTTTAAAAAGTGATCGCCACTTTTTTATAGGAAGTTAGTTAAATCCTATAAAATACTCAGATATATAATGTTAGAACATATTCAGTTGATTAAATTATACAAGAAGTTTTAGCCCAATATTAAAGAATAGTAAACATAAGGTATAGACTTAACAAAATGTTAGCTCATTTGTCAAAACGATAAATTTTCATACAAATTTATACGCTAAATGTTTGTCATAATTATTTTTAATGCCACCCGCCATGGTGGTTAATAAACTAACCACCTTATTCCATAAAAACCATTAGCTGTATTTTTATTTTTTCTTATTTTTCATAATATATGAACCTTAATTTAAGTAAAAATGCAATTGTTTTGATTACCCAGGTGCCAACCACGGATTTAAATGAAAGGAAAGACATTTTTGTTTATACTTCACGAAAAAAACAATTCAACCACCCTTACATACAGACATGAAAAAAACTTGTTCTTCAAAATATCTTCTTTGCCAAATTGTGTATTTTTCTTAGATTTTTATAATTCCCAGTTTCTTTTTTCATTAAAAATTCTGTATATATATGACAAGCACTTTGGTGTACTTTAGCGATCTTGATTTCTCAAGAGACCAGGTTGTTCACAACCCTTAATTGTGATACTTTGAAAATGTCAAACTATCTACAAAAATGAAATAGAAGTTTATTTAAATGCAAAATGATATTGTGAAAACAATTAGTTTAAACACGCTGCTGAGATTTCAAGCTTTGGTAAGTAGTTGTGTATAAATTCAAAGCTTAAAGAGAGATACTTTAAAAAGTGATCGCCACTTTTTGGTAGCAATTTAAAGAACAACTTATACTTTTCCAAATTTTAAAATTTATCTTCTGACCTTAATATTCTCTTTATATTTTCTATTTAATTTTTGAAGCTTAAAAATTCACACTTCAAGTTAAACACTCTGTAAAATTTGTTCTAGCAACAAATCATAATCTTTTCCTTAGTACTGTGTTAGTATTCCTAACAGGTACAAAAGTTAGTTTTAGAGCATTTAAATGGAAGACAACCATACATATATGTTTGTATAAAATTATACATCAATAAGTTACCTTTTAAATAAAAAAACTCCCTTGCTACAATCATGAGAAAAACTAAATACCTTCTGATTATAATGCTTTGCATAAAAAACTTTTTTTTTTTCGAAATTTTTTTACCAATTTTTTTTTTAAATTTATTTTCAAATTTTTTTCTTATTTTTTTTTTATTTTTTTTAAATTTTTTTAAAAAAATTGTTTGTTAAAAAAAAATTCTGGTTAAAAAATATTTTTCCGAATTTTGACCGATTGTAGGTCCAAATTACTATAGCCTTATATACATTATTGCAATAGACTTTGAAATATCTATCATTAGATATCCATATTGTCTATATTAATGACTTAGTAATCCAGATATAGATCAAAAATAGCCCAAAAATTGAGGTTATCCCAGTTGTTTTCTTTTTATCTCAGCCATTTGTGGACCGATTTTCTCGATTTTAAATAGCAACCGGGAAGAATTCCCGATATATTGATGTATTAATTATGTTTCTAAGTTATTTGGGGGCTACGGAAAGTGGATTTCAGCATACAGACGGACATGGCTATATCGACTTCGCTATCTATAACGATCCAGAATATACATATGTGTTTTGTGGGGTCTATATACCCTTGCCACTCATGGTAAAGGGTATAAAAATTGGTGCAAATGGCTGAAAAAATCTAGATAGTCGCGATTTTTTGCTCAACCATATGAGGTATGAATGTTATTAGTAGGCTTCGGAAAGTTGATTTCAACAGACAGACGGACATTACTCCGTTATCTGTAATGATCCAGAATATATATACTTTAAGGGGTCGCAAATGAAAAGTACGGAAATTACAAACAGAATGACAAACTTATATAAATGTCCTAACCACTCTTGGTGATAGGTATGCAAATTCTAAGCATATCTCAAATCCTAAATTTTAAATTTGAACTATTTTTTTAAACTAAATATCGAAAAATTAATAAAAAACAAATAATTGATTCTAATAAACACTAAATATAGATTAAAACTACATTTTACAATTGTACCTATTATGCGTTCGAGTGGCGATTTGAAGTGGACATTTTTGGTCACAAATTTGTTAAAATTATTTCTTAAACATCATTTCGTAGTCTGTTTTCTAACATTTAATTTCAAATTGATTACTTCCAAAATACATATGTATAAGTTTTCGAACTAGCATAATACATTTTTAAGTATGTTCATTAAGTTTATTTTAACGTGCAATACCTCTATAAATTCCCTGCAGTTCATTGAACTAGTTCCGCCACGTCGAAGTAGTAAGCTACTGAGAACTACGCACTCGAAACGTTATGGACTGGTGAATTCAACACGGGATGTCATTGGCACACTTTGCCTAACCCTTCACTATTAAATTCAATAGCACGAATAATCCAGCATTTGAAAAAAAAGGAAATCAATTTTTCAAAGAGCGGGGTTGAACACATAACCTCTCGTTTTGTAGTCAAATGCGCTAATCACTAAGCCACAGAGCTGTTATTTGTACTGCTCAACTTTTGTTTTTTTTTTATCATCAAATAGAACGAAAATACCAACATTCAACATTACATGTGGCCATCGAAGTGATATATTTAAGAAGATTTTTTTTTACTTGAATTCATTTTCAAAAACTTAAGTAGTAAGTACAAAAGTACAAGTATATAGCTAATGTAAAGTTTCCTTTTGGCACTTTTCACTTGTTACAAAAAAGTGACGATCACTTTTAATTTCCCTTTAAGCTTTATATTTATACACAACCACCTACCAAAGCTTGAAATATTAGTAGTGTGTTAGAGTAATTTGTCTTTTACAACAAGTATTCAGCATTAGATTAAACTTCTTATAGTAGATAGTTTGACATTTTCAAAGTATCACAATTAAGGGTTGTGAACAACCTGGTCTCTTGAGAAACGAAGATCGCCGAAATATACCAAAGTGTTTGTCGTATATATACAGAATTTTTAATAAAAAAAAGAAAATGAGAATTATTACACACTAATAGAAATACACAATTTTGCAAAGCGAAATACATATTTAACACATATTTTGAAGAACAAGTTTTTCTCATGTTTGTATGCTATTGTGTTTTTTATATTAAAAGGGTAACTTAATTGATGTTGAGTTGCATACAAACACATATGTATTTATGTTTTTCTTTCATTTAGATACGCTAAAAATAAGTTATGTTCATGCTAGGAATAAAGTTAATTCATGAAATACACTATTAATGAAATTGTTATGGTTATTTACTTAAAATGTGTAATTTTTGAGCAAACTCTAGACTCTAATGCTCTAGAGTCTAGACTCTAGAGCATTAGGTTATATTAAAATTATTTTGAAAATTTTAAGAGAATATAGTTTAAGTATCTAATACATATAATGAATAATTGGCTGAAGATTTAATTTAAAAAATTTAGTAGGTTGTTAAATATTTTTATTAAACAAAATTAAATATTAAGAAAGTATCACACAATCAATTCTAACATTATTAAATCTGTACTTTAGGATTAAATTTTTTAGAAAAATCTCTATAATTTGCTACAAAAAGGTGGCGATCACTTTTTAAAGTTTCTCTTTAAGCTTTGTATTTATACACAACCACTTACCAAAGCTTGAAATCTCAGCAGTGTGGTTAAACTAATTGTTTTCACAATATCATTTCGCATTTAATTAAACTTCTATTTCATTTTTGTAGATAGTTTGACATTTTCAAAGTATCACAATTAAGGGTTGTGAACAACCTGATCTCTTGAGAAATCAAGATCGCCAAAGTACACTAATGTGCTTGTCATATATATACAGAATTTTTAATGAAAAAGGAAACTGGGAATTATAAAAATCTAAGAAAAATACACAATTTGGCAAAGAAGATATTTCGAAGAACAAGTTTTTCTCATGTCTGTATGCAAGGGTGGTTGAATTGTTTATTTCGTTAAGTATAAACAAAAATGTCTTTCCTTTCATTTAAATTCGTGCTTGGCACCAGGGTAATCAAAACAATTGCATTTTTACTTAAATTAAGGTTCATATATTATGAAATATAATAAAAAATAAAAATACAGCTAATGGTTTTTATGGAATAAGGTGGTTAGCTTATTAACCACCATGGCGGGTGGCATTAAAAATAATTATGACAAACATTTAGCATAGCGTATAAATTTGTATGAAAATTTATCATTTTGACAAATGAGCTAACATTTTGTTAAGTCTTATACCTTATATTTATTATTCTTTAATATTGGGCTAAAACTTCTTGTATAATTTAATCAACTGAATATATTCTAAGACTATATAACTGAGTATTTTATATAACTTGCTATAAAAAAGTGGCGATCACTTTTTAAAGTTTCTCTTTAAGCTTTGTATTTATACACAACTACATACCAAAGCTTGAAATCTCGGCAGTGTGTTTTAAATTAATTGTTTTCACAATATAATTTTCGCATTTAAATAAACTTCTATTTCATTTTTATAGACAGTTTGACATTTTCAAAGTATCACAATTAAGGGTTGTGAACAACCTGGTCTCTTGAGAAACGAAGATCACCGAAATATACCAAAGTGTTTGTCGTATATATTCAGAGTTTTTAATAAAAATAGAAAATGAGAATTGTATAACACTAAGAAAAAAAACACAAATTGGCAAATCATTATATTTAGAAGATATTTTGAAGAACTAGTTTTCCTCATGTCTGTATGCAAGGATGTTGTATTAAAAGGGTGGTGGAATTGTTTATTTCATAAAGTGGAAACGAAAATGTATTTCCTTATACTTAAATCAGTGGTTGACACTCATAACCACCAGGGCTGAATGCGATCAATTATTCTGTTGTACATGAACAAATATAAGCGAAACTAGAGAAATTATCAAAAGGAAAACAAATTAAAGATTAATCATTAAAAAAAACAGTCAATACATACGTCATATGTAACATTACAATACATATAGTAATATGGTATGTTGAGTTTATGGCGATTATGATTTGTTTTCAGGACATTTTGGTAAGTACTCAAACTTATATGTATTATTCTTTAATATTGAGCTAATCTTCTTGTATAATTTAATCAACTGAATATATTCTGACATTATGTATCTTTGCACTTAATAGGATTTAATTTGTCATAAAATTCTCTATAACTTCCTATAAAAAAAGTGGCGATCACTTTTTAAAGTTTCTCTTTAAGCTTTATATTTATACACAACTGCTTACCAAAGCTTGAAATCTCGGCAGTGTGTTTTAAACTAATTGTTTTCACAATATCATTTTCGCATTTAAATAAACTTCTATTTCATTTTAGTAGATAGTTTGACATTTTCAAAGTATCACAATTAAGGATTGTGAACAACCTGGTCTCTTGAGAAACGAAGATCACCGAAATATACCAAAGTGTTTGTCGTATATATACAGAGTTTTCAAAGAAAAAAGAAAATGAGAATTCTATAACACTAAGAAAAATGCACAAATTGGCATAGTATTATATTTAAAAGATATGTTGAAGAACAAGTTTTTCGCATGTGTATAGCAAGGGAGGTTTTTTTTATTAAGTTTTTTATGTACGTCTGTCTTGTAATTTTTAAGCAACCTTAAGAGCTTTAAAAATAAAATGAAATTTTTGAGAGAATATTGTTTAAATTATGAATTATGGTCAGAAGAAAAAGTTTTAAATTGATTGTTAATATCTTTTATATTTTTTTAAATCAGTTTGTCGGAAAAGTCTCTCTAAATTGCTATAAAAAAGGTGGCGATCACTTTTAAAAGTCTCCCTTT